>JAPDSC010126579.1:118876-215904 GCA_026290005.1 Latrodectus geometricus
TGTGATAACTTAGCTGTAAGCCAGTAACTGTAACAATATTAATATTTATCTTATGCTTTTTTGCGACTTCTACTGCATGTATATACGTTCTCTAAGTCTTTTAATTGTGGATCAGTTTAAGTTACTAGATCATTAAGTTGCTGTGTTTAACTATATTATTTAAGTTGCTGTGTTTAACTAGATCATTTAAGTTGTTAATTATATCACTTAAATTGTTAACTAGATAATTTATATCATGTTAACTTATATTGTTAACTAGATCATTTATGTTAGAAGTTATGTTTAAATAGCCTTACAATCTTTCACTATCACATAGAGTACAATACTTTTATTCTATAGGCTACGGATAGTTTCATATCAATGAATTTTCTAGTCTGGTAGTCTATGCAGTCTGGTGTTTTCAAATATTTCTCAAGTTTCAATAAAATTTATCTCGAATTGAAATGTTCAATTTGTGTTTGAGATTCATTCTATTACTCACAATCTACAATCGAGCTACAGTTTTTTACAAAATTCATTGCTTGACGTCATAGTTATTTTATTGAACCATTTTTTTAAAATTATTTTCTTCAAATTACTTACTCTTTCCCAGTACGACCTTATATTACATAAAATTTAGTTATTTTAATAATATTTTTGATTATATACTTAATAATAGCTATAATAATTATCCTCAGTTTTCTTTTAATGTGAACTTTTAGTTTTGATATTTATATCTTCATTGTTATATCCTTTCGTGCTGACTGTGTAATTCATCACAAAACAATTTACATAATCTATAATTAGTGTGCACATTTGAATGCATTTGCATTTGTATTTAAATGCATTTGCATTTGTATTTTCGCTTGACATTTTAAATCTTAAAAACAGTTGCATGGGCTCCTAAAATTGATTGTCCTTCCGTCACGAAATTTTTCAAACCCACGCGACGATATTTACGCTCTTCGGTCTGAACTTCCCCCCCCCCCTTTATTTTTTTCTTCATCACAGTCTCTCAAAAAAATCGAAAGGGTATTTGATAAAACGAGAATAATTGGTAGAGCGCAGCAGAACAAAAATAGAATGATTATCTTCCGCTCACAAAAAGGCGTACTTTTGTAGCCAAGACAAACACCGAGAATGGGATGGTCCTGTATCAATAGTCGTTTGACCTTTCTGAAAGATCGCCTGCTTCGCCTGTATGTAATCAGGATCACTTTTAGTTTTAAGTTGCATCCCTTTTGTGAAATCTCAGAGATTTGATTTTAAGAGTCGACTCGCGCAACTCTGAATTCAGGAAGAAGAGAAAAAATATGATTTATAGAATTCTTAAAACATTTCTGGTTCTTTGACGTAGTGCGCTTTCCTAAGTACAAATGACGGTTATAAATCATTCTTTCAGACATTTCCTGTCTTTGGAAAAATATAAAATGGAATATTATTATAAAATGATGCTTATAAAGTGTGCATGTTTACTAGATTTTACAAAATGTATGAACAGGATATTTATACTACATTCTCTGAAAAATGAAATACCAGTTGAATTTTGCTGTTTCGATTAAAGTTCCATCTAAGCGATGATGGTAAATTAAAATGCGATGGTAAAAAAAATGTGTTTTACCATGGGATTTTAGCCAAATTTAAGCTCATTATAGGAAACAATATAAGAGTACATATTTCGTATATTTCATCTCAATCTAATTTACTATTTCTTTACAAACACTTAAAAACATTTAAATTTTGTTTAAAATTTTAAAAAAATAAAGTTTTGGGAACATTTTTCCGAAATAAACTGATTTGGAAAAAAATAATTTGTAATTTTTTAGATTTTTCCTTTTACAAATATAGAATTTATATCAAGGATTAGATTAGGATCGATGATGAATTTATCGATTTAGAACGCCCGATATGGATCATAGGATTAAAATCGATTTACTTTGATTATTTTAATAAGCTCGTGGCTAGTATATGATAATGTTGGTTTTAAAATAATGTTTTTAAACTTTTTTGCCTTCTACAATTATTTGAATCTTGTAATTTTTTCTTCTAATTGGAAATTTTATTTTGGTATAATGCATTAATTTTTAAATATAATTTTTTTAATGTGGCTTTGAAAAAAATCAAAATACATAGTGAAAACAAGTATTTCAGAAATAAGGCAGATTGAGAAATTCCAGCTAATACTTTACAGTTATATTCAAACAGAATGATAATATTATTCCCGTTTTAGGAAAAATCTGAAATCTCACCGACCTTGTGAGGACTATCATTTTTCTGTTTCAAATACTAAATAAATTAAAGGACAAATAATTAACCATCATTTGGGGAAAAAAATTGTTTTCTTCATTTTAAAAGCAATATTTTCGTCATATTTTGCAGAGGAGTAATTGAAATGGTACTGAATAGCTAAGGATAGATTATGAATTACTACAAACTTTTTCGCAGGTGATGGGACTCGAATCCATGATCAGTTGATACGAAGAACAGAAAGACTGTTCGCAGAAACTCTTGATTTAATGATGATTTAACAAAAACATCAATTTAAATTTTCAAAAATATTAATAAAAAAATTATTTTTATTTTTCTGTCTTATATCATATATGCAATTGTTTTTTTTTTAAATTCTTTTATCATGTGTTAATCACCATTTTATTTCTTAACAGTTAATCATTATATTAACATAATCACCGTTTTTTTAAATTGAAACGAACTATTAACTTTCGTAGCTTTTTCATGCTTGGTGCTTTAATATGGATAACATTAAAATTTTATTTGAAAAATTTCTTTGGAAATTCATCTAAAGTTTTTTTTTTTATTTTTTAAGAAAGTTGTACATAATTACAATAATAACATTTATTATTTAATTTATTTAATAAAATCCTTCAATTAGAAAAATATTAAAAAATGCCTATTCTTTTTTTTTTTTTTTTTTTATCTATGGAATAGCCTAGATTATGTGACAGATGACATATTTACAAAAATGGCTATGAATTTTTAGGACATCATTAAATGATAGCATTTATATTTCCATTTCATGAATTTTCTTCCTCTTAGATATTCTTTGATAACTTATATATGAACAGACTTAAGGGTATGTTCTCTAATTAAACAAAATAAACAAATTTTATCAATTTAAATGAGCATAATGACAGAATAAAATTTAAAATAAACATGATGAAATTTTTTTCTCCGAGACAATAAATGGGTATGATAACAGAACTAAATTATACACTGCCGCAGTAGAGTTATAGTAGCAGTACTAAAAATGAACTAAATTGTATTTAAAGTCAACCTTTGAATCAGTTCGCTCTTGTTAATACATATGACAACACGTAACTGTTGCAAGGCATTTCCATATCCACCAATTTCGTTTTAAGAGAAATTTTCATTGATGACCACACAGGAGTACATTTGTCATAGTGGAGGAAACCCGGAAAACTTCCAAGCACCCACCATGATAGATGTGTATGCAGAAAGTAGAAATACGACATTTATCAGCCGTTAATAAACCTCCTGCATTTGATAAGAAAAATACTAGTATTTCGAACAGTGTGGATTCTATGCCATTGTAAACTTAGCTTATTTATAGAAAATACCATGAGATACGGAAGAACTAATTCTATTCTGGATATTTATTTCCCGATTTATTTGAAGAGAATAATTATATCAAACTGACGATAAATTGTCTGCATTCTGGCTATGGTGGCAACTGAATCCCTGCTTTGCATGTGAACATTATTCTCTGTCAGCTCACTAGTAACAGTGTCATGACTGTAACTTATGATCAAATGTGTTGTGTGATCAAATGATACCTGATTCCCACCTATCACAGATATTTTATCTAACCCAGATGATAAGTCTGGGTTTTCTATATCCGGCGAATGTTTCTCCACTTTCACAAATGGTGACAATCGAAAGGTGTAGTCTTATCAAAAACACGTGTTTTATCTGTCACTGTTGATAACGAACGAACGTGACTCACTGCTCTATTATTGTTCTAGGTTCGACTAAGAATTCGATCTGCGTGGTTTTTTTTTTTTTTTTTTTTTTTTTAATAAGATTAATGGGTGGCAGAAACTGGAGCGCCATAAAACGATGCTCACTTTCTCGACAAACGACACGGTTACGGTTGATCTTCACCTTCGAACCGAGCAGATTATTTTCTTATCGGATCCGCTGCTCCACCCAAGGAAATCAAATGGACGATTAGTAGTCGCGCTGTCCCACTTGCCCGGTCGCCCGTAAAACATCACTTTTTCTCATGTCTGGGTCCCTCCTGGATGAGGAGGAAACAATTATCTGTCTGTCTACGTAATGGGAGACGGACCACCCTCCCCTCGTAGCTTCCTCCCCTTCTTTGATGTGTTCCTCGCTACGTGGCCCTACATTAATTGGACGTTGTTCTCCTACCTGGTGACTTGTTAACTGCGTCCGCAGGTGACTTGTTAAGAGTCCGATGGCAAAGACATCGTACAGCAGCCTCTCAGGGATAGTCTGACGAAGGGTACGTGAGGAGAATGTCACGTGATCAGACCTCTCCAACACTCTGAGCAAAGCAAGAAAACTCAGTTTTGTGATGAAGAGTGCAAAAAAAGAAAATAGTTAAATCTAATTGATGAAGATGAATTCTTCACACAGCTTAATGCGTTGCAGTAGTAAGAAAATAAGCAACTTTATCAGTTTTTAATCTTTTTATGATACGGATAGGGTTAAATGTTTCTGGGCAGAATAAATTTTTATAACTGTTTATTCAGTCAGAAATAAGATTATAATACATGTTATCTGAAAAATATTAAATAAAAATGTAAAAATAAGTAATCTAAATATCAAAATAAACAAAAGGAGTAGTGATTTCAACTAATTAATAAAGGAAAATAAGTACAGCTCAATTTTTTGGTCGCTAGTAGAATTTTTTTTACTCTTTTCATGGACATAAAAAATTATATAAAAAATACATAAATAACTAATATAAATGAGTATATAGTTTTTATCGAATTCAAAAAAGAAGGGAATTTTTACTAGGTTAAATTAATATTTGTTGAATTTTAAAAAGTCGTTGTTCACAGTTTGTTTTCCTCATTATAACAATAATCGTTCTTAAAATATTGTTGAAAATTTTTCTTATAATTTAGTCGGTAAATATAATAAAAGCAGCTCTTGTGAGAGGTATTTAACACTGTTATGTTACTACTATTTTACTCTGAGATTTTACAATCATCTTTTACTTACGAGAGCTCATTGCAGAAAACCAATAGTTAAAATATCTACGCACAATATGGGAATCAAACCCGCGAACTGACGAATTGCAGAGAAAAGTGATAACCATTCAACAAGACTTCAAATGATCGAAGTAATCGAGCAGATATCTGACAAGTTCCGTTTATAAAATATTATTAATTCGCAAAATCAGAGAAATCGAAATTTTCCTCATTTCTTTTAAATAATAAATATAACTATATAAATTATGTAAGGTCTCATTTCTAGCTAATGGTAGGATAGCATTCTTCAGAGTGGGAGATCCCTGATTCGATACCAGATATTGGTGAATATTTTTAGATAAAGATTAAGCTTCTAATTTTTGCAGGCATGTTTATTGGGATAGGTGCTGGGTTCTTCTACATTGTATTTGTCTGATATAAGGCATTTCTCCTTAAAAGCATTTTGCACCATATACACCAAACCCAATTAATGCTATTTCCTCTTTTTGAAGTCACCTACTTTGTTTAAAAAGCCCAACAATCTCTCACTGGAACTCAGGTGTAACTTTTTAGAATAATTCCTGCCTTAAGTAGTAAATCGAATAAAGGTAAGGGCATCACAATCATGTATAATATGGTGTGCTGATTACACATCCTTGTTGCATTTCTTGCATTTGGTCCTTGTTGAAAGAGTCCCATTTTTGAGGTGTTTTCGGAAATAATATACCAGTGGTGAAGCCCACAATTGTTTGTACCTTCATTCTTGAGAACCTGAGAATTTCTGAGGCGATTTTTACAGAATTGATAATTATATAATTGTCATGTTTTTATCCTGGAGTATCACTCCAAATTTTGTTCATTTCCTGTTTTTCCCATTTAAGGTTGGCCTCTTTCGCAGTCTTCAAACTGATACCACAAAAGGGTTCCATTCCTATTGGTTTGAAAGAGGATGCCTGTTTTACAAGTTCATCAACTCTTTTATTTCCGATTCCCATGAGTCAGATGAGAATAAGCTTATTCCAGGTTTCCAGTTCTCTTAGAAGGTTTCGACATTTAAAAACAATTTTTGGTTTAATTTGGAATAAATTAAGAGCCATTAAGGTTGTATTACTGTGGCTAAGAATAAGAATATTCTTGCCATGGTAGCTTTTCCTTATGTTAATCTATAAACAGTTAGTGGTAGCAAGAACTTCAGCCAGGAAGATGGTGGCCAGTAAAGAAACTAACTCTCGGTGATATGCCATAAACTCCCAGCCAGGAGAAGTTGTTTTTCTTTGATCTATCAATATACCAGATTAGATCATAATGTTTAATGTTAATCACATGTTGTTATACCAATCTTCTTTGTTAAGCAATGCTTCCTTAAATGGTCTGTCACACCCATAGGTCCTCTCCAGGATGTCAGAGGGTATGAGAAGAGAAGGATTATAGATTTTCTTAATTATTCTGATACGACCTTTAGCTAAAGGTTTTTCATATCATTGATTTTGCAATTTCATTTTGTATCCTGTCATTCTGGGAGCGTTGCAAATGAAGATGTCCAAAGCAGTCAGGTCTAAAATAGTCTCCAGTGCTCCGGTGGATGCAGTGGACTTGCGATACACAAGCAAGACAGTTTTTGCAGACTTCCTAACATGTCCTTCCCAGTTTTCTGTTTCCACTTTGCACACCAAATCACAGAAGGATATGTAATAATAAGCCTGACAATAGCTGTGTACATCTAAAACATCATTTTTGATTGCAAGCCCCAATTTTTACCAAGCCCGCGTCTGCACATTACGATACATCTTTTTATTTGATTAATTTTATAATCAGCATGCTTATTTCAACATGTTTTCTAGGTTTCTTCCCTTAATTATTTTCAAATAAAGACACAAGAATATAATTCATTACTATTTCGTTGTCCACTATTTATAATGAACGGAGGGATGTTTGTATAATTTTTATATAAGCAATTACTATAAATATCACAAAATAATTAATTTCAGCATGCATATGCAAAAAAAATTGATTAGCAAGCAATTATATTTATATCCGATGATAATCCAATTAAATTAATTCGCTTGGAGTACTTTTTTTAAATAAAAAAAATAATCTTTTCACTATTTTATTACAAAATCAATATTTGCTCTGAACACTTTTTTTTTCTCTTTTAAGACTTGCCCTGATGAATTAAATATTTGTCTAAGTTTATTTCCATGAATTAATATAAAAGAATAAAAATTTCTAATAGACGCTCCTTAACACTCCTTTTTTAAAAATGCATAAAAGTATTGACAAAATAAATGACTGTTTCTCATTAAATAAATGTGTGGTTTCGTCAATATATCGACATATAAATATTTATATAATTTTATAAATGAATAAAACATGAATGTTATTATAAGTGATGTAACTGAAAATGTTTAATTGACGATTATAATAATTTCTATAAAAGAGTTACACTTCTTTTATGATGAAAATGAAATTGAACTGAAAAGATTAATAAATAAAATTATCAAGAAATTATTTCGGTCTTTGTGGCTGGCTCAGCTGACATTTTTTTTATATTTCACCAATTATATAATATTCATTTATTTGATATTTATTGTTATTTCTTAATCTTAATTAAGATAATTATCATTATATAATTTTCCTAGCGTTTTTATAGTATGTGGTTTAATTTAAAAATATATCAGCGAAAATTGACAATGATTAATGATTACTACACTCAAATTATATTTTTATAATGGTTATTTATAAAATTCTAAATAACAGTTATTTCGAATATACTTTTGTGATCTATATTCAAGCATTTGAAATTTATTGCTTATATAAATTTCAAATGCTTGAAATAAATCAATTCAAATCTTGATTAAATTTCAAATCTTTAAATATTTTTCTTAAAAAAATAATGATATTTACTGTTTTTTCCGCGATTTTTAGAGTTTAGAGTTAGAGAAATATTATTTTTGGCTACTCACCGAACGTGTTTACGACTTTCACAATATGCCTACCAGTCGGTAAAACATTGGAATGCAGGTGGATGTTTGTAGCTTAAGAAAATTTTTTAACCCATGTTTCATTAGATCGGTTTCTTAGCTGATCTATACGAAAGAGTTAATTTCGTGGTGGAAAACAAAATTTTGAATAAAAATAGGTAAATAGTAAATATCACTGAAAAATAGAAAATATAATTATTTTTTTTCCAAGTCACAATATTTGCACGAAAACTCATTAGGTTTGCGCGGCTCGCGAAAGTAGGTTGGTACATTAAATTAAAATAACGTTATAAAGAAAAATACATGAAAGGAAACGCAGTTACAGTCACAGTAGTCTTGTAATTAAAACTTTCAAGGCCCAGAAGATTACAGAATCGATTCTTGGCATTGACAAAGAGTTAAATGCTGAAACGGATTTTGCGTGTAATAGTTTTGTATATTCTAAGTGGTGCGCCCACTTTAAAGGGTATTGCCAACTTAGGTATCAAGCTCATTATTTAATATGATTGGAAATTTTAATTGTCTTATCAACTTAAAAAAAGAAAGCTTACAAACTTTCTTCATTTATAGCATTTTCTGCTTTGTATCGGTTTCTATATCCATTCAATCAAAATCGATTTTAGGAAAAAAATGGGGAAAATATTTGCGATAAATTGTCAGAAACCTTTTAATTTTTGAAATTCATGAAAATGTTGAAATCTTAAAAGTGGATCCCATACCATCATTAACGTCTCCAAGATGTTTGAAGTTAACATAAAATTATTAACATAAGTTTTTGAAAATTATTTTTGAGTTTAAAAAGAATGATATAAATTTAAAGAGTTGGGAAAGAATAACATTTGTGTAAATGTTGTTACTAAAAATATTAAGTTAGTACCCCTAAATTCTCTAGTTACATACAGTCTGGATCAATTCCACTTATAAAACTAATTATCTTTATAATTGTATCAAAATTAAATTAAAGAGTGAAATTCACATACAATTCACTTATAATTTATTGTACTTACGCAAATTACACTAAAATGCTTGCAATGTAGTGATCATTAAAGCGATATTATTATTATCCTTATTATGTTCATGTATATTGGAGAATCCAGTCAATTAATCATTAACTAGTAGAGAGATGAAATTAACTAACAATTACAGAATTAGTTAATATTTCACAATTTGCGAAAGGCAACCTGCTCTGTTATTCAAATTGATCATGAACTTGTTTAATAATACAAATATGTGTTTAATATTTTGTTGGATCCATAAAATTAGTGAATGGTTGTAACTATAACTGTATACTGATTTTTGATATATAAAATCAATATGATAAGAAAAAAAAAGGTTAAATAGTAACAAAATTGAACATTTTATAGTGAAAATTTGACTTGTTTCTTCAAATTCACGATGATTTTATTATAGTAAGGTTTTTATACAAACTGTAATGAATATAAAAATAATTTTTACAAAAAAAAAAAAAATTCTCAAGGGGAATCTTGAGTAGAATGTTTTCAAGGATTTTCTTCTCAATAGATGTTGGTTTATTACGTTACATTAAACTCAAGGTGAAGTAGGATTACGTAAACTGAAAAAGACTTACACGCCCCTACTTTATGGGATTTAAAAATTCTCATACAGAATTAGATTGATTAGTTATATTGATAGAAATGGATGATGGAAATGCGATGATAAATTTAGTTTATTGATTGAATTTTATTAATTGAATAAAACAGAGGCTTAATAAAAAAATACGGTAATGAGAAAAATAAATAATTTCGAGTGATAATTCCCAACTATACTGTGCTTGTAAAAAAAGTTTCAAATATCAAGAAAAACACTTTTTTTTTTTTTTTTACACAGATGACAATTTTTAAACGCAAAAATATAATTATCAGATTGTTTTAAACATGATGTTAAAAATAATATCATGTAACTTTCCACCCACTCGCTAATAATTTTACAATAAAAAACTGCAACACATACACACACACACACACACACACAAAAAAAAAAAAAAAAAAAAAAAAAAAATTAGCTCTGGTTGACTCTGAAATGAGGAGACATTGGAAGATTTTCAAGAATGGTCCACATTGTTGCCTTATGCTTTTGTGAAAACAACAGTTTTGTTACATTCTTAAGAGAATCTTAAAAATGGTGATAGATGTAAAACCACTCCTAATTTGCAAGAACTTTCTTTTAATTATCTTCAATCGGATAGTTTTAACTTATTGTCACAAAATCGATATGGTATCGAACCCATAAATAGTAAAATCGAAAATCACAAATCATTCGGTTGCTAGTTCAATTGGCAAAGGAAAATGCTAGTTCAATTGGCTTTTCTACAAGTATGTCTGTAGGAATGATACTGTAAGATTTAACTCATCTTTGAAGGGTGTTGCTTATCAAATTCACAAAACTTTATTTTTTGTATGGGCTGTAAAGGGCGAAATTTGAAGACGATGTTAGGAAAAGTGTTTTGTTTTGTTGTGTAACCATTTTTTCTTCGTGCCCATTGAATTAAAAGAAATAAACATGAAGATGGGATTATTATATAGCCATAAACAACGATACTATAAACTTTTCCAGGGTTCTTACCTTTGGATACAGGAATTCACATGAATAGCTTTCCTCAAAGATTAACATGCTTTTAAAAATCTTGCAGCACATTGCGTCGGTGAAGGTTTTCATCAAAAAAACGAACCGTTTTTTAAATTTTGAAAATGTTACTATGAATTTTAAAAATTAATTAGATAGTTCGAGGATCATGATTATATATTTGCCTTGACTTGCTACTTATTTCTTCTTTGTTTTCAAAACTTCTATCATGAACCTGATAAATTCTTTTCCAAAACTTTCATGATCTCCTTATTTAACTTAATTATTTTTCTGCTTTATGAAAATTAGTAATTTTTATTTCACTTACAAAAATAAAAAATATCATGAATGATAACAATTATTATGATAACCAACTTTATTATATCAAGTCACATTTCTACCCTTAAATTTCTTTGAATATCAATACGTTAATAAAAGGAATGCATTCAGTAATTTAATACCTCGTGTGTGAGTTTGATTTTTATTTAATATATCATTATAATAAATTAAAATATATCTTATAATTGCTTTTGTTTTTAGCAGTTTTACAAAGTATCTTTTATCGCCCAACGAGATCGGTCATCTTGTTTCAAAATCTCCGTCATGTCATATATTGGGTAAGAGCACTTAACTGTCGACATCTATTTATTTTTATTTGGCAAAACAATCCTCCAATTGTTTGATATTTCATTGTAGTACATTGACAAGCTTTTGCCTTAAAATTTTATTAGTTCATCTAAAAAATAAAAACACAATAAAACTGTAATTCTATTTATACCCATCTTTTTTATATAAACTTAACAGAAATAAATATTTCTATATATTTTGGGGAATTTTATACATTTAGAAACTTGTTCACAGAGCTCTGATTACTTCAAATTCTGTTTTGACCAAGCAACTACGAACCTTATCAAACTTGACTATAATAAATTCATCATAAACATATTTCTTCTTTAATGTGGTCACAGCTATGAAAAATTTGTATGTCATTAAATCGTACACAAGCCACTTTCATGTGAAGAAATCTTGACTGATAATACAGAAATAATGTTTGGATTTTTCAATTATACCCAAACATATTTTTATATTCATCAAAATAGTAGTTTATTTGTAACAGGAAAACTGCGTTTGTAATATTAATTTCTACAAAAAAATCTTAAGTTTTTTCCTTACAGTATTTTAATTCATAATCTTTGCTTACATGTAGCATAATAATATATAGGACGCTTAAATTAAAAAAGTACTAAACATTCATTGAATAGAATGTGGGATACTTTATATCAAGAATGGTTTGACAAATGTTCCTATTCTGAGCTTCCAGATGTTTAAATAAAAAATGTTGTAAAATTTTGTTTTCTTTAAATTTATAGGAGAGAATAAATCCTTTTATGAGCGATTCAAATGTTTTGGGAGTATTTCGAACTGTACTTTATTTTACATTCCTTCTGTTATTAGTTTATAAAATTTAGCTATCACAGCATTACTCTTAAGGCAAGTTTAATTTAAATGTCCAGAAAATGGGGTAGAAACTTTTATTTTTAATAGCGACATCTCGTAAGTGAAACTTTTCTGTTTGAAAATTAGTATAAAACTCTTTTAAGCATTGTGGGCTATATTAGCTTGTCGCAAGGAAGGAAACCTGGAACACTTTCAAGCACTTACCCCGACAGACATGCATACCAGTAATGAGCTATTCTTTCTCGAACCGGTTCTTAAGAACCATATCTTTCTAATGAAAAAGTGCTCTAAGACTAAAAACAAATTTAGGAATCCTTACTTTTCCCAACTATAAGACTGAAACCGCATGCACTTCATTCATCACCGATTTCACTCTGCTTCTTGAATAGAGAGAGAATCGGCAGTTTAACTCCATTCTTTGCGTTCGGTTTGATTTTCAACTCTATTGCTGTTTAATTATTTACAGATTCTAGCTCTTGCTTTACTGGCCACTTCTTTCTTTTTTACGGGCTCTTTCATTCCAGGAGAGACTAACAGTTAGGAACTCAAATCATCGTCTTTCTCGTCAATAATATTTTAATGATATTTGCAACTGAGCCATAATTCTGAGTTATAATATCAAACTAGAATTATATTACATTTATTTTTCTTCGCATTCTTAAAAAAGATCTATTTATGCCATATGTTTTTAATTTTACTGATCAATTTATTACTCTACTCTTTATTGAAAATAAAGTTTGCTTTTAAAGAATGCTGTAAATATTTCATGGAGGAGTGAATTTGTGAGTCTTAAAAAAAATTAATTCCCCTCTCAATTGTGTGAGCTGTTTTTAATCTAATGCCTAAAATGAACATTTTTGCCCGTTTCTAATGAATTTTTTTCCTTGTTCAACTACGACCAGGTTTGAATTTATGACCGTCTAGCCTGATGATTCTATTCCTATTATTGAACCACGATAGACAAAATGTTTTTATAGGAAGTGTTCTCTCTCTCTGTGTGTGAACAAGAAACTTTTCGATGAAAATATTAAAATATGAAAAATAACTGTAGAAAAAACTCTAGTTATTTCCTAAAAATTTCTTCAATAGAGCCTACAAAACCTGGAAAATATTTATAAAACCGGAGAAAAATACCCATGTTGAAAAACTTATACAAGTTTATTACAATTTAATATTGAGGTGCTAAAAGAATCTAATAGTTTGATGTATTGGTTCTTGATAAACTTTACCATCTGATTGTAATTTGCAATTAAAATATACTGGGATATATTTGTGATAAATTAAAATGTACTCGGATATAACACCACATTCCCTATTTTCAGCTATCATTCATTGTGTTGCATTGCAAGGATGCAAAACACTGAAACACTGATATATAAAACACTGATATGTTTGTATATAAACAAAGCTACTGTTATACAGTTTTTATCAGTTTATGTTGAAACTAAATATAACAAAATCATATTTCGATTTTACTTTATTAACTTAAAAAGGAACAAAATCCAAATGTTCAAAAAATTTCTGTTAAACCTAAAAAGAATTTAATATCAATCCATTCAAAGCATTTAATCAAGAAAAATCGTTTGTTTAATGCATCAATTCTTACGTAAGTTTGGCGAAATATAGCTGTAATTACCTATAAAATTTTCAGAAAGTGTCAATTTTATTATTTTTCAAATATAAACGAAATTTATAGTTAAATTGAAAACGCTAATTAGTAACTACTCCTTTTTAATGTATAATTACTATTTATTTAAATAAACAATAAATTGAAGAATATTCCTTAACTCACAAAATTATATTAAAATGTTCTCTTAAAATGTTTTTCGTTTTCGTAAAAGGCATTTTAATATTTACAGTTATATTTACAACAATATGTAATTTTTAATTTATAATATTTTCTAAACAGAATACATGGTTTGAAATAAGTTATTGTTTTAAATTTATTACTATTATAAAAATATAATTTTGAAATCAAATTACTTCAAAAAAAAATAGTTAAAGGCGATGTTATAAATGAATAAATTCCACCTTCCCTCCTTTCGAAAAAATATAAATTTCTTTCTTTCTTTATTTAAAAGTTTTTCCGATATTCAATATAATATATTCCCTTATATAACTTTTTACCCATTAATCGTAGCATGTATAATTGATGGGCTCCTATTTCATTGAAACGCAATATTTGTTTTGTGTTTCTGTGCAGGATCAAAGTCTCACATTCCAATGTAAACATCAATGAAACGCGAGTGAAAAATTAACCCCTCTGCTCTTAGCTTCCCTGCGAAACTCCCGGCAATATCTCTTCCAAAGGGGTTAAAACAAACTGATTCCAAAAATCGCGCCAAACTTCTGCAGCGAAGTTAAGCGGCGAGATTTCGGTAAAGCTTCGGCGATCTTTTTCCCCCTTCAAAAAATACAGCAACCCTGCCTGTGGATCGGTCGGAAGAAGCCTGTTTCGGCCAGTGCGTCACAAACTACTGATGCGTCGTAACCGCATTACTATGTGCTCGTTCGTCAAGAATCGGTTTTGATATCGGATTTAATTCCTCAAAAGTTGTTTTCCTTCCAAAGGTGAGTACGCAGCACTTTCTTACCGATTTCTTTGAATGTCGCTGTCTGGTCGACTTCGAAAGTAGTTTGTGTTACCGGTTACTGTTCTTTTTTTTTGTTCTTTCGCCGAGTCCTAAATAAGCGATGGTAGCGGTAGTTTGCCGAATGTATGCGGCATTACATCTACGCTGTGATCCAGCGCTCGTCTTAGGTAAGCCGGTATATTTAGGAAAGAAGGATAAGGCTCTGTTATCGGTGTGGCTTTAAATATTATTTTTTAACTAAAGTCACGTGATTGGCGACTGATAATTGATTTTATTTTATTTTGGGAAAAAGTGGGGCAGTATGGCTCTTAAAGTGTAAATAATAAAAGTGGGCTAAAATTAATTTATTATTGTGGGTTAATCAATTAAACTGCTTAAAACTTAACAATAGTTACATTGTTAAAATGTGTTTTTTGTAATATGATAAAACTGCGATTCCATATGGTATTTTAAGTGATTATGCTTTTTGCGCAGTTATGTTTACTTCGTATATGTTGTAGAAATATAAAATAAAACAATTTCTCATTAACCACACTCGATTAATTTTTATTTCCGTGAGAATAAATTGTATTTTTAGATAAATATTCTTTCGAAATTAAATCCTGAAAAGAATTTTGTGATTAAATTTTTTTTTACGATTGAAAAACATGCGCAATAGTGTTATCAGTGGAATTTTCCTTTCGTACGTTTTATTTAAACTTAATTTTTTCTATTGAGTTTAAGTATAAATAATATGCAAAGGAATGGTGATATTTCGTTAAATATTGTAGCATATTTTATTGATAAAAAGCTTTTATAAAGCATAAGTATTAGAAATATAATAACTTGAAATAACATTAAAATTGATAATTATTCGTGAACTATTGCAACCATTAAAATATGAAATATATTTATGTGCTTTTTAATAGTTAATATCCACTGAAAACATTACTTTTTTCCATATGTTAGTTCAAATTCAATAATATTTTTACATTTTTCTTTTAACTCTATATTTTTTGTACGTCATATTTTTCATTCGACGATTATTATTTCTTGAAAAGAATATTTTATAGAAAAAGTGTTCTCTAGTTTGAAAATTTCATTCCACTAAATTTTGAAATGCGTTCAAAATTTTAATGCCCAATGAAAGTTGTTAAATATATTTACAGATTCTTTTGAATTTAAAGTAAAACAGAAATATAAATTGAGAATTTGTTTTAAAATCATTTAAAGTTTACTTTTTCTTTATTTAAACTTGGAAATGTCAGTTTAATGATGCATTTGTGTGAATGGGGATTATATAAAAAGAGGAAGACTTACCTTTCCTAACGTCATCAAAAACGTGCTCAGATGATTATATAAAAGTTTCAGTTATGTAAAGATCTCAAATTTGTAATCTTTTCATGATAAAATAAGATTCATAAATGTAGTTTTTGTTAAATTAATAAATTTTGTCTGTTTAACGCAACTTATATATCTTTGACATTTCATATCTCTTAAATTAATGAATCGGGAAATTTTCAGTAAAATGTAAGCTAAAGATGCAGTGAGTATAATTTATTTCTAGCGTAAATATTATATAGTATATCAAAATATATTTTAATATTCATTAATATGGTTACAAGAATTGTGTGTGGGTGGTTTAGACTACGAAATATTTTTGTTTGTTAATTTATCAGAAAAATAAATTGGAAGAAAAAAACTTTTTTTGTCTTACTCTTCTTTCGAAGCAACATTATTTAAAATATTAAAGTAAAAAGATATAATCTAGAATGGAAATTGTGAAAATTTTAGATCTATGTAAAGTAAATGCAGTGAAAAAAATGGTCACCTAAACATATAGAAACTGATTTTTAATCTATTGTCTTTTTCAGTTGTACAAAATAAGCAAAATGTTAATCTAAGTGACTTACTTATTCGATATTGATTAAAAAACGAAACTGTACAAACAATTTAAAAAAAGTTACGTGAACTGAGTGCTATGCGAAATCTGAAACAGAGTTGTTATGGCTACTGATTTTATTGTTGTTTGGTTTCTTGAACAGATTTTTGTTTCACATATATGCAAACGATTACCTCTAATGAAGCTTTATTTATGCATTTCTTAATTTATCGTTTAATCTCAGTGCTGTTGCCGGTTTTTATTGATTAAAGTATTAGTTAAATAAATTTAGGTATCGTTAATGGTAAAAGTAATGTTTTGTAAGATATGTTAAAAGTAATGTCTTGGAATGTAATGACAATGCTGTAAAAGTATTGATATAATCCTCATATTCTTCATTATAAGTGAAGCTCTATTTGAAAATTTCATGTTTGCCTTTTGTAGAAATTTAAGGTAAAATTGCGTAAAAAATTAATTTGAAAACGAATTTATCAGCCAAACAAAATTAAAGTGTGATCATTTTTGAATTATAATAAATTTAACTAATTTGCGTGAAGGGCAATTGTTTGAACGGAGACATTTGCATTTTCTTATTCATGTCAAAGAGAAAATTACTCAGAATTAAATTTGGCGAGCCTAAAAAAAAAAAAAAAAAAAAAAAAAAAAAACATTTAGGACTACTTTTTAATTTAGAATAAATTAGCGGTAAAAATGTCTTATTGCCCATAGCTATTAAGGTGCTAAAATTTATTTAAGATATATTTGAATTATAATTAAATAAAATCATTAATTCAAAAAAATATACCTAGATCTGTAAATTAAAGAGAAAAAATATTATGTGTGTAATATTAGCGACTACTGACAAGAAAGATCTCATCTTGGAAAAAGGAAGAGTGAATCTTTAAAACAGTTTTTTAGTCTCATTCGATTAGTAAGAAATCATTCTAGACTTCTTATACCCTATGATTAGGTTTCATTCGGTTACTAAGTTTTATTGCCTCAAAACTGGAAGTGACGTATGTAAAAAGGTAAGAAACTTCACAGAAATCCTTCTTTAATGCGCAGATAGAGTTAACTTTAAGTAATATATTAAAATTTGTGGAACCTCCTCCTGTGTTCTAAACAAACCTTAGTTCTCATCCAATTACGCCTTAAAGTAAATCGCAGCAATTTGTGGACTATTATATCGTTGTTAAAATAATCTCATCTGCAGCAATTTGTCACCACAGGTGATGAATTTTAAGCTTCAGCTGTCGATCTAGAATTCCAATTCATAAAGAAGAAAATATCGCTGGGTTTAAGTTTTTCATTAATAGATTTCCAGTAGTCAACGTAAAATTAAACCTTTGATCATGTTCTTGCTGATGTTTTGTACGATAATTAATTGACTAAAAAAACTTTATCAATTGTATGGAAACTTTCATTATAATTGGAGCTTAAGAAAGAATAAAAATGCAAAGATTAGTGACTGGAAAGTATTCGAAGTTAAAATTTTCTTTTTAAAAATTTTTGAAAACAATTTTTACCTTTAAAAATTGACAAACATTTCTAAATTAAATTCGTTTTCCAAATGAAACTATAATATATTTTGTCCAAAAATTAAATTAAAGGGATGGCCTTTTCTTACTTATATTAAACCTACTATAATATATAGTGTGAACAGAAAATCGCGCTCAACAATGTTTTAGAATTAACAATTGCCAAAATAATTCGATTTTTTAAGGACAGTGCTATACTAATAAAAGTGTTTTCTTAACACCCATTTCTTTTAAATAAAATTAAAGTTATTGTAACACTGATTTTCAAACAAGAAAAAGTAGATATCGTTTTTTGCGAAACACAAGACTTATGAAGTACCACACTTCAAACGTTGTCATGTGGAGTACCACACTTCAGATGTTTGCGAAAGCAGAATTTCGTTATATATACGAAAATTTTCAGCCGACAGTGTTCCTGTGTTTTGAAGTCTAATATCCGTAAATTAAGCGTCTTTATAAAAGAAATGGTCCAATTACTCATAGCGCAAAACCATGTTGTTTGATCGACTTCTTTAAGCTAGTATCGCAGTTTCCTTTATCAAATGATTTGAGATTTTAATGGAAATATCCTCAATAAGGATAATTTCTTATATTTTGCAGTTTGGTGATAATTTTTTCCCTCAGTCGACATTTTGTAGTTCATATTTCATAGCATTGCTAATTTATAACGTTTGTGATTAATTAAAATGCTGTCTCCTGATATTCATTGTTCATTAATAAACGAGTTCTACGTCTTGAAATGAAGTGTTCGAACTTCTTTTTGGATTATTAAGTTTACTGAGAATGTTAAAGGTATTTTTTTTATTTGAAGTCATCAATGGGACTAAAATAAAAATATTCGAAAACTTGTAAAAAAAAAATGTGAAACTATAATATAATAGAGATTTTCCTTGCTTTTAAATGTTGGGTAACATATTCTATTTGTTTTACATAAATTAATTTAGAATTTAAATGTGAATCATAAAGTGATAAATTTCATGGAAAATGACTTTCCACGCAAATTTATTGCCATTCGAATTCATTGTTAGAATGTCAAGCTAATTGAAAATTTACTTAGAATGTCCTTGTCTATCAAAGTCATTCATAACTGTTCGTAACGTTATTCATAAACGTTCGAATTTAAATCTGCGCATAACTAAAAAAAGTTCCATCATGGTTCATATAAATGCGTATTATGCAAATTATTCGATTTGAAACGAGATAATGCTGATTTTGTTCAAGATGAATTCACTTTTTCCTCTTATGCAGTTTATAAGTTGCAAAATAAAAGGAAGTCTGTCTGAGCATGTTTCTTAATGATCACATGCATTTTTTGTTTCCTAACCATTAAGAAATCGTTTTACAGTATTAACCAATCGCGAATGAGTGCAGCTCTCATGCGTTCTCCATATGGTGCCTTAAGAATTACTTATCTGCATAGGAAATCAAATTGTTACATTTTCTGCAACAATTTGATTTCTTGTGTAATTTCTCTAAGTTAGCAAATTCCAAGACTTATTTTCAAGACAAAGTTTTAGAATTTGACCACAACAAGACAAAGTCTTGTCTGTTTTAGGCAATATTTTTACTTCTGATTTAATTTTAACTAATTTCACGGTTAAAACTTCCACCATTTATTCATAAATTCACTGGTTTTCGCTATGTAAGTCTCAGTTTGTTTTCTCTTAACGAACTTAATATTATCCAATTTTTCAATCCGATAAAAAAGGAGGGGTGAAGAAATGTTTTAGGGCTCTTCATTTGCTTAATTAAAAACCTAATTAAATATTGACACATTTAAAATATTTATTTCAAATATGGTTCATATCTTAGTACATCATGTTGTATCATTTTTATTTTATACTTATTATCTTTGTTTAAAGCTAAAAATATTTTGACAAATAATATATTATTGACTAAATGTCGTTTAAGAAATATTTTTTAATGGGTTAAAAAATTACCGTTTATATGCTGAAATTTGATAAGATCGTTCGAAGTTGCATGTGAAGTTTTTGTAATTCATGTGCAAAGTTCGTGTGTAATGATGATTTTTTCTCAAATTTTATTTCTTAAAAATCATCAAAATATTCCAATGCCGAAATAAATTTATCGTATGCTGTGCATATTTTTGTCAACTGTCTGAAAAAAATTCTTGAAACATAATGGAAATTATTTTTGCATGTGAAGTTAATAAATCTTTTTAAAATTTCATTTAAATAATAAGTCTGTTTATATCAAAAAAAATTCTTTAAAATGCACACAATACTCAATTGTGATTAATTTGATCTTTTATTGTTATTTTCCAAATATTTCTTCTGAATTTCTTTGTTGTGTTGTTTTCATGCCCAAGCACGCTGGAAATATGGGGTGCGCTGCTCCACTTTTTCAACTGAACCGCAATTCGGTGTGGAGTCCGACTTCTTCAATACACACACGTTATTGATACCCGTTTATAGGGTAGGCAACCAATCATACGAGGAAAGGACAAAAACAGGAGAAAGTAAATCCATGCCCGAACCGGGATTCGAACCCAGGTCCTCCCTATTAGCACTCTCAAATGGATAATTTTTCACTGCCTTGTCTAAAGTCATCGCGAAAAACTATGTTATTCTAAGGAGATAAAGTGTATAAATTTCAAAACTCATTTCAGTAATCTTGTCGGAAGAATTAAGTATTTTAAACGTTGATTATCCGTGACGTCTTTTTTTTTTTATTTTTTATTTCCCAAAAAAAAAAAAAAAAAAAAAAATACAATTTCTAGTAAAAAAGTATTTTGATGATAACGAACCAAAAATTTTGAACGGTTTTTCTAAGAAAGTGAACTTTAAATTTATGTGTAATATTTTTATTATTTCTCAAATAATAAGTATTTAAACGTTATTTAATTTATGTAATCAGCTCATTCATAATAACCATGACACTAAGTGCCGCGGTTAATTGTGAGTTCATATACAAGGTATCATTATTTTGTTGAACTTATATATATATTTAATACATGTACATGCGTGTATATAGATTTGGATATATATACATGTACTTATATTAAACAGAAGTGCTTTCAATTGATCAAATTACGGCCATAAAAGAAATGTCGCTGTATAGGCTCTTGTTATATCACTTATTTCTAAAAACGCTTCCCTCCAAATATTGGTTTCCTAGAATATAAATTGCCGTCTAGAATAAATTATTTCATGATTTGTTGGGCATGCTAAATAATAAATTTTAAAAATTTTAGAGTTTTTTTAAAATAATCTTGATTGTAAAAAAATCCTTATACTGCCAGTCATATCTTATTAGAAAATACGTAAAAAAATTCTTGGAACTCATATTAAGTCATATTTTTAATTATTGGACGTGCTGAGAATTATAAATTTAGTTTCCTAATTCCTATTCACTTCTTATTCTAAAAGTGAGAGATTTATTGTCTTAGCGGAACGCATTCCTTTGATTTATCATTGAACAAGTATCCTGTTATTTAAAATTAAAAGTGAAATATGTTTGTTGAATTTTAAGTAATTTTTTTTTATGTATAATGTAATGAGATGCCTTGCACTACTTGGGGAAATTTGTTCACAAAGATAGACAACTCTTCAGAAAAAAACACGTGCTTTGTCCATTGTCTCATCACGTGGTTTGGGTTGTTGCCTTCCTCCATCAAGGTTTCGTTTTTCATTAGTACCAAGGTTTCCATTCTTTTTTTCTTTTCTTTTCTTATTTCGTTTTTCTCCACCCCGAAGTCAAATATAGATGACGCTTTGTCGCCTTTGTCTAGCCCGCCGACTAAATCTTTTCAACAGCGGTGGATTGACGTTCCGTCAATTATTTGCGGTTACCATTTAGTGACCTTGTTAAAGCTAATACATGCCTTCCACAGTTCTTACATTATACTTTGCAGGTAAATGATTCAGTTGGGATGTTGTGAAGAAATTAAGCGTGCCACAAAATTTCTAGGCTTTTTTTTTTCCAAGGTTGTCTTAAGTCTGTCATCATGATGATCTTTCGAACGCTTGGCAATTGACTTAGTGGGTAAAGACTCATGGATTTCTTTTGAGCATACTTCTTCTTAACCTGCTTCCTATTAGATCTATTTTGCTTTTTACCATTTTCCATCCACAACGATTTTTCTTTAGCTAAAAAAATTTGGGCATTATTACAGGTGTCTGAATAGCCGTTCTTTAAGCGAATTCGTTTATATGAAGTATACATACGATTACAAAATATATAACACGTAGATGCGAAATTTATAGCTATTGCTGATGCTTGACTTATTTTTTGACAAAAAATTTACTAATTGACCTTAATAATTGGTCAAAATATAGATGCGTCATTTTTTTCAAAGTTTCGTGTATGTGTTTCATACATAACTTTTGCAAGAACTTTGGTAACTATGTTGACCAATTCAAAGCATATTAAAATTATTTAGAATTATTTGTCTTTCGTATAATAACTCATCTTTGTTTTTGTAGATTTGTTTTCGTACAATGTAATAATAGCCTTTTACTGATATACTGAAAACGTACTTGTGAAGTATTTTTGAAATGTAAGTATACTCGAGAATATTTTTGTATTATAACAATGCTTACAAGAACATGGTGCAGCATTTAATAAACTGTAAGTATTTTTATCTTTTTGTATTTTTTCAAAATATATCGTTCTTAAACACTTCGGAAATGTTAAGCACACGTATTCGGAACATTAGAAATAATAATCTTCGCATGTTAGAAAAAGTTTCTTCTACTGAAAAATACTTCTTCAAAGAATGTTCATAATTATAAAATTAAAATTGTTTCAATTTGTATAAGACAACTATTATATGGAGAATAGAATACTTCATCTGACTGAATTTTTGTATAGATTTAAAATAGGCCTCTGTCAGTAGTTTAATTAATTTTTAATTTATACGAAATTTCGTAAAACAAATTAGGACTATTTCTGCTTTTTCAATTCTTGGAAACCTGAAGCAGCTGGATTAAAATTTATCTTGTATAAAACCCAGTAGGACAAGCAAATGAACTTTAAGATATATTACATCAAAATTTATAGAAAAGATACCCAAAAAACTCATTAATTGTTTCTTAACTTTTTAGTGTTTCTATATATTGCTTGCTTTGATGATTGCTTAAATATTCCGAAATTAATTTTTTTCGTCAGCTGTTTGTGGAAACCAGCTTAGTCACAATGGTATAGGTAGACCTCACATTATTTTTTTTTAGAATTTTTTTAATGGTTTTTAAAAAACTTCATGAAAACAAAACTGCTCTGTGGATTCTTGCAATTATTTGAAAGGATAAATATTAAATTTTTTATCGACAATACTTATTGATGCTCGCATAAAATAAGCTCAAAAATGTTGTGTCTATGTCAGTATTGAAAGTTTTGTGTGGGTGTCGTGACATTTGACTTGTTGAGAAAATTCTGTTACTTGGAAAACTAATTACATCCTTATATTTCTTGAAATAATTCACGGTGACAATTATCAAATACACTAAATATTTGACTTAGAGTTATAAGGAACGCATTGAGAAAATATTTTGCAAGAAATAATGATGCTGAAATTTAGTTCGGTATGTAATTACTATGACAAGTTAGTTGACACATATTGTGAAACGTCATCCGCCTTCACTTTACGATTCCGAACTGATTAGAAAACGATTCTTGGAAGTCCTTTTTTTTTGTATTTGTTTACGAAAGCCGAGCCTTTTTCGTAGAAACGAGGCTCTTGTGGTGAAAACGAGTAATTTGTTTATGTTTATCGACTGACAAAAGTAAGAATGTCGTCTGTTTAGCTTATATTCATTCCTAACTGAATAAGATAATCGAAATTCCAAGAATTTTCAATAAAACAGATTGACTTGTTTCTCTGTGAATAAGAAAATTTTTAATGTTCTGAAGTTATTAAATGCGTTTTTGTGTTTCCTTTCTAGGCTTTCAATTCTCTTAAAAGCGTAATTTTGCTGTAAATAATAAATATATGTTATAGCTGTCTGAACTAAGTCAGATGTTTTTGAATATTATATTCGTACAATGAATGCTTAAGAAAGTTCTTATAAAAATATTATATTTCTAGGGCTGGTATTTACCCATTTATGTTAAAGGGGTGGTGGGGTGGGAAATTCAATATTTTGAAATTTGAATACTATTAATTTTGTATTGAGGAAAATGAAAATATTTTGAAGATCGAAGTTTTACTTAAGAATTTCAACTATGGCTTTTTGTCTTGAGAATTTGCTGCTCAGTAAATAATTTATGGTAAAATATCTCAATTTGAGATAAAAAAAATTTTTTTTAAACAGTCAAAATGCAGAATGTGAAAGAAAGATAATTACATTTAAGATTTACTTCGATGGACTGGTATAACGTGAAGATTGGTGAAGTATATATAAATATGCTGAAACCATTCTATTTTTATCATTTTATCACCAGATTGATGAGTGGTTTAATGGTATGTATCTATTATATTTTTTCTATTTTTATTTCTTATCATTTAGACAACTGTTGCAATAAAAGCGAAGTTCAATTTTGTGGGGAAAAAATGCCAAAACAACAATTATAAAAGTAAAGTACTTGTCATTTTTTTCATAAGAAATGTAAAATAAAATAAATTCACAACGCCTTTAGTCTCCTTTTATAAAGAGGGATTAGGAGGGAAACTTGTACTTTTATATTTTTTAATTTGATTATAGATATTTCTCTGTGTACATCTTGATTCTGATATGTATACACTGCACACAGAATAAATTTGTTTAAATTAATGTATTAAAGGTACATTTATGAACTTAACTGATTTTTATACTGTTCGAATTTCAATCCGTTGCTCTAATTATTGTCTTCACTTATTAAAGACCGTAAAACGCAAATTTTTTTTCCAGACCATATGTAATAACACTTATTTATCAAATCTGTGATTGAAATTATTTGTCGTTTTTATGATGGAAATTTTATGAACAGGATTGGACGTGCGCGAAGAAACAATAGTGAGAAACTATCGTTCTCTCTCATTTACCTTTATACTACTGAATTCTGGAATGGAAATGTTTTCGTAAAAAACCGTACTTTTTTACTAATTGTAAATTTCTTATTTTATTTACTTTAATTTTTGTTCTTGATAACTGAATTATAATTAAGTTCTTCGATTAAATAGGATATTATGTAGAATAACTAGTTGAAATGTCAGTTATAATTGTTATAATTATTGTTTACTATCATTTCTTGCTGATAATTTTAATGAATAGACGTATACATATTCTCTTAGAATTTGAAAAAAAAATTGAAGTAGAATTTAAAAGTGGAATTGTTCATTAAAAATAATTAATTTCGATTTCTATTTTGTACTTTTAGTGATATCTCTATCTCTTCAAATCAGTTAATTTTTTTTCGTGATTTTTTTTTATTTTTTATCTTGAAATCTAACTGATAATTGGTTGTTTTTCCTTTCTGGTGTGAATCACAGAAGTCAAAAATAAATAATACTTTTGTGATAGAGACAAACTGCGAAAAACTTGGATATCATCCAGCATATTAAAACTTATCTCTACTATCTTCTTCCAATCTATGTCAACTTGCTTTCTTATCTAATAATCGCGAAAGATATTCCTTTTCACAGAAAATTATCGTCATTAGTGAAACAGCCTTTACCATTTTTTTTAATTATCTGATGAATTTGCGTTGCCAAATGCAATTTTACTAATAAAGTAACAAAATCTCAAATGTTAGTTTCCGCTGAAATTTTAATTTTGGCAAAATTTATCGTCTGCAGTTATCGATGATATGTTTGCTGATTATTTTATTTTAAAAATTTCAAACCCATTTTTAAGAAAAGAGCAAATTACAAAAAAATTTATAAAAGAAGTTGTGTATAGCTTTGAAACATTTGTGGAGTAATTTAAGAATCTGGAATGAAATTTAAATTTATATGTAATATATATTATACCGAGAAAATTATCAAAAGTAATAGTCTTCACGATTGAATTTTAAAATATAGAACACTTTTTGAAATAAGAACAAAATTCTATCTAGTAGGCGTAATTTATTCTTCTGGATATCGGCTACGGCTATCTAAGTAAACTTTCTCTAACAGGTGTGCAAATGACATTGGACTGGATTCTATCATATGTAAAAGTACGTTAGAGTTTATACTGTTTACAGGTGTGCTTTGCATTTATTATACATCATGACGTTAACAATGTTAGATTTTTGGAAGCTGCAATTTTTCAGTTTAAGACCTTTTTCCCTCTTAGCGAAAGAAAAAAATGTTATTTCAGTATATATGTTTTTTTCATTTGGAAACGTTTACCTCAAGTATATTTATAAAATAATTTCTTACGTCAGTTAAATTCTATAAATTTTACAGTTCGTTTAGAGTTGTGAATGCCAATTATTAAGTCTGATGTCAGTTTTGCACAATGTTAAGACTTACGTGATTAGTATATGAAGATTCTTTAAGATCGATTTATCTACAATTTTTGTTTCCCTCAAAAAAATAGAAGTATATATACTTCGCTTCTTTTTATATTATTTGTAACCATTTTGTGATTTTATTTTTGTTTCCATGGAATTCTTTGCGGAAATTCCAGGGGGTACTAAATTTCCTATTTTTCCTCAACTTATATCTTACCTAGCTTTACTTTATTCCGAAATTACATTCCGCAGTGCGTCGACAAGGGCTTGCCAGTTCCTCTTTCTGCCTTCCTAGTAGCCGCCCTTACGAATCCAGAGTGGGATATTTAAAAGGGGGTGCCAGCACACCTCCCCCATTCAGCCCACAGCTGCGGAACTATAATGAGGCTCACTTCCGGCTCTTACACGTAGTAAAAGTCTCGGCCGAGTGGGTATTTGCGGAAAGTAGAAAAGAGGGGCAATCATGCTTCCGGGTGGGTTTAGATTCAGTTCCAGGTAAGTTCCTTTGGGACTGCTATCTTTCCATACCTTTCCAACACCTTTTCTCGGAAAAGGAGTATACTTTCTATAGAGAGGTCTCCTTCTGCACCTGTCTTGCACATTTTTCTTCAACCCCCTTCAGGAAGAATGTGTTTCAGGTAGTTGCTTGAGGATGGAACCTTATGATACCCCTTTGTGAATGTAACTTTTTTTTTGTAACAACTGTATTTCTTCCTAGGACTTGTAAATGGAACTTTCTGGAAACTTCATATTATTAGGTTGTTTTTGTTACTTATAATTTAATGTTTTTTTTTCTTTTGTCGTAAAAATTCCTATTAAACTTGAATTAATCATTTATATGACGCTTTTCGTTGAATCTAAGTTACCTACGAATGAAATTTTTTGAAGTCTCAAGATCTTTAACAATCTCAAGAATACTTGACGAATCACTCCGTATTATATACTGTTATATTTTGAATATACTTTTCACAGCCTTCATTATAAAGCTACATGTTAAAGACCATGATAAAATATGAAATTCCATCAGTGCTTCATCTTTCAGGCTAAAAATTTCCGTAAAGCTAAATCTTTTCTTTTAAAACGTCCATTACTTGAAATCATTTTACAAGGAATATTTGATACAAAGAAAAAGTTTGTGTCCTTAATTCTAAAACAATATAAATAACTTGTTGAAATTTGAAAAATTCAATATACATATATCTAAATTATAACATTTTAAATCTAAAATTAAGGATTTAATATTTAGTGTGTATAATTAACTTTATACTTCTTTATTTCTTTAAAAATTAAATGTTAAAATGGTATTTTTGTAATATGGAAAAAATGTGTGGTAAATAGCTTTCCATAATTTCCATGAAATTGTTTCGATTGCGAAATTTTTGGTGAGAAAAGTTTCACTGGTAACCAAATACCTGTGGTTGCCTTAGCATTATTTGGTTTCAATCTGCGGAAGGATTCTTAATTACATAAAACTGTCTCAGTATTGAAAAGGTTTCATTTTTGATCTTTTTTTTTTTTCCTCTTACATATTTGAAGTCACATGTTTGAGGTTTTTTACAAATGTTGATGTTTGTCATTTTATTTCTATGCACTTCTCCCATTAGAAAAATTTAAAAAAGAAATAACTATTCTAAAATAACAGTTATTTAAAGTAATTCTTTATGAACTAATGTTTAAGATTAATATTCATTTGTGTACTTTCCTGTATTTTGACTCATTTATTGTTAGAGACTAATGGTAATTTTAGACTGGATAACCGAAAACCGAACTGATTTTTCAAGCAATGATCAAAAGTTTTTTTTTAACCGAATATGTTCACGTTGCAGTAAAAAAATTCTTAAAGCTGAAATAAATTTTAATTAAAAGCAAATTCTAAAATATGAATATTGAAAGTCGTAAGATGGAAGAATAGAGAAATTGAGTTGTGTCGTAAGATGTCAACATCAGGAACAGAGCAGTTGAATGAGTTGGATCTTTCATATAAAAGAGGATTCGATCGAGCTAGCAAATTTTTTTTTTCAATTCTATTTCTTGTTATTTTTTCTCTTTTTTAATATCATGAAGTGGATG
The DNA here is from genome assembly GCA_026290005.1 of Latrodectus geometricus. NCBI lineage: Eukaryota > Metazoa > Arthropoda > Arachnida > Araneae > Theridiidae > Latrodectus > Latrodectus geometricus. Next base: position 147,515 of record JAPDSC010126579.1, read on the forward strand.
TAATGACATAAGCAACTGGTAATATAAAAACTCTAGGAAGATATTTTCAACGATCAGAAACACACTCACCTTCATTTAGAATACGCTTTTATCATTTCATGTTGTAAAAAAGAAGCAATAAGACTTTGACTGAAATCTTTAACTGATACTTATTGAAAAGTAATTTTTTTAAAAATTATATAAGTTTGAATTATTATTTTATATTAATGTTTGTTATGAGTAAAAAAAAAATGTCAGTGAATTCATTTAATTATTTTTGCTAATAAAGCTTCACACCAAAAATTGACATTCCCAATAATGATCATTGGATAGCAAATATTGATTAAGAATTATTAGAAGTGCTTCTGTCTGATAAGCAATAAATATATCTTTATATCAGCAACATATCAGTTTTATAAATTATCAGCAATAATGCTGATAGTTTAGAAGTTTTTTTATAGAGGTGCAAAATCATATTACAAAATTATAATGGGATTCTAAGATAAATAATGCGTTAGCCCAGTGATTTTCAACTTATTTTATTTTAGTCGCAACATACTTATAATGATTTCAAAATTTGGCGCCACAGAAAAAATATGTTTAAAAGTCGTTTACTTGCTTGTAATGCACATTGTAAAATAGCCTATCATAATAATTTTGAATGCAAAATAAAATAATATTTATTACAAAAACACACATTAGTTACATTTTTATTAACGAATTAATTGCGATGTAATTATAAGGATACTTTTAATGAGAAATTAGAGTTTGATGCTCTTTGATAATTTCATATATATTTAAAAATGTCAATGGTACTCTAATATCTTCTGCTATTCACAGAGTTGATAATTTTTTTTTTTGTTTTTATGTTGTTTAATATTGAAACTCCTAATTCACGTAAATACGATGTGGAAAATTGTAATGATATGTATACTGGAAATACTTGAAATTTCTTCTGGTCGAATATTTAATTTAACAAGAAGTCACAGTTACCGAAGATAAAAACACAGTGGTTGAGAATCACTGCTCTAGCCCCTTGATCTAGGTGTATGAAGTTCGGTAATATGAAAATTGTACAAAATTAATTTTAAAGAAAATTGTTGTTTTACCAAAGTTTTAAAAACTCTCTGAATCATATTTCTAATTTAGTTTGTTGTAAATATAAGTACCTAATTTTTTTCTAGGTATTATCTCATTATGCTATTCAGAATATTTCATGTGAAAATTATTTTTATAACGGAGATTTTTCTTACTCTGAAAAACATCTTTTTTTATGCTATCCATGCTATATTAGATTCCTCATAATTATCATGAATCTAATTTGAGATATGAATGATTTTACTTATTAATATTATAATATAGTAATGAATACAGAATATAATTTTATTATATTCATTCGTATATTAAAATTCACTCTTTTAATTTAAAAATAGATTCTTTTGCTTCCTATTTTTTGAGGAGTTTGTGAAATATTTCTCTTGTGAGACAAATTGGATTTTTCTTTGAATTTAGATTTGCTTTGATGGTTAATAATTCAATAGTTTAAAAAATAAATTGCATTTTAAGATAGGCATCCTAACTATTTTTGATTGTATAAACGAACTTCAATATAATTCTCATAAATTATTCAAAAATAAAAAATTATATTGTGCGTAAGTAACGAGATTAAACAATAAAGCAACTATAAATTTGCTAAAAACTATAATGTTTGAGCTTGTTTTTTTTTTTATTCACAATATTAATTTTTATATTTTCCCGTAAAGCGCCAGATTTTTAATAGATAATTAAATCCACAGCGCTGCATCGTTTCTACCGATCGCTACGGAACTTCCAGGAATAATAATATTTTGCTGCGGTTTGCAAAATGTTTAGGAATTGCGTAAATTTGGTGGAAATGCCGTCAATAATATAGCGATTCAGAGATGCAGAAATTACATTCCTAGGTGAAGAGATTGTGCAAAGGAAAATGTATGTGTCAGCTTGCAAACTTAGTTTATTTATGTTCTAATTTGTGAATCAAGAATTGCCACAATTCAGAAAGTGAAGAATAAAATTTTGAAGCCTTCATATGACATAGAGTTGGCAGTAATTAGTTTAGTTGATTAAAGTAAAATTTAAAAATTTTCTTTTCCGTTTATTTCAATGCTTTACTGTCTATAACTTAGCATAAGTACCGATCGACTTCTTTTAGTAAATAATTAGACATAAATACAATAATTTGAAACGTAAATCTTTAATATTTCTTACGAATAATTTACTTTTTAGTTTCGTTTTTGTGCATATTTCTTAGCTAAAATGACTACAGGAGTGAAAAGTTTGTGTTATTAACGCTTATGGCGATACATACATAATTTTCATTTCACGTGATGTTTATGCTGATTCGGGATTTCTGTGTTACTTTAATATTCTTTAAGCCGTTTTCGTCATTTGGCATTGTTCTTACGCCATTATAGCTTTTCTTCCAAAAATTATGTTACTTTTTCTTGAACGAAAAGAGAATTTATAAATGTATCTCATCCGTATTTGTACTAGCAAGTATTGAAATAATCAGAGTATGTTACCTAATTGATATAAGCAGATTTTGGAACAGGTCCCCTCCACACACTTAACAGGCTTGTATATACCCAAATGTGATTGCGGGATTACACTAAATTACTGTTTTATCAATGCTCATTGTAATATATAAGAATTACCTATGTGAGGTTGTATATTTTTATGGATAAAGTGTCGATTTATTTCAATTCTTGTTAATATTTCAATTTAAAACATTTAACTCATTTTAAAGCTAGTCCTTAGTTTAAAGTTGAAAGGTCAATTTAATAAATGTAATTATTATGCTTTTGTTTATAAATTGACTTACTTCTCATATTTCTAATGAATCTATGAAGTTTTACTAACTCGCATATAATTTGTCTTCCCATTTACTCAATTAAAAATTTTATTCATGTATTATTAATATTATTCACTAGCTTCTTATACTTTATAACAATAAAGCTAATGTTCTTTGCTTTTTTTTTCTTTTCATTTTTTTTTTCCAGAACATTCGTGAAATAGGTGAGGTTCTAGAATATTTTATGGTCTTCCCACCAGAGAGAGAGAGAAATAGAGGTTTCTTTTTAGTTGTTTATTGTTTAGGAATTTGTTGGCAGTAGCATTTATCTTTGGAAGAAAACTTTGACAACCCCTTCGACATAACCAATAGCAGATGGCTAGGGAAGGGCGGCCTTGACCACACCTGCTGCCGAGAAGTCTTTGAAGTGCGCTCCTCCAGATTTTTCTGACCAAAGCTCTCATTTTCGACTTTCCTTTTCCATGCATGCCGCCTGCTGTTTTCTGACACTCCAATCTTTCTGGAAGAAACTGAAGCATGCAGAAGTTATTCGATTCTTCCCATACATTCTAAATTTCAATGAAAATAATTATTTTTCTTCTAATAATTGGTCAGAAATGATATTGTGAGATGTGTTGACTGTTCTTTAATTTTTATAACAGCTTCTTCTTTTGCAACTTCCAAATGAATATTTTTACATAGAGTTCCATTAATGATTTTTAAACTTTTTTTTTTTCCTTAATGGCGGGAAAACAAAGAATTCATTCTGAGGATTTCTTATCTTACAACGTCGTGTTTTGTTGATAATGCAGATGCTTGAAGGATAATTTGTAAGTAATATTAGTTGATTTAAGATAAGCAGTATATATTTCATGAAAAGAAAACTATATATATATGTGTGTGTGTGTGTATTATTTTTATAATCCAGGTTAAACTGCCTTTGAATTTGACATTTGAATTTTAATAGCTATGTAGATTTTAGTATTAATTTTAATTTTTTATCATGATTTTATCTTGAAAAACTGGTAAAATTATTCAATAAACTTTCTATAAGAGAGTAATTATTATTTTACTAATTTTTTAATTAGATGTTTGATTAAGGGACTCTTAGCGTTTAAAATTATCATGTCACATTCTTTAAAATCAATTGTAAGGCTTTTTAAGTGAATGAAAATATTCGTATATTAAACTTTAATTACATTCAACATACTTAACAGTATTTTTGTCTAAAACTAAATAATTATATTCAATGGAATGATATTTTGTAATTTAAGTTTTTGTGGTTACGAATTTAATCTTAACGAATGTTAGTAGAAGTTAAAGAATTATCTGTGATGTCGAAGGTTATAAATAACTGCAGTAAGTTATAGAAAAAGTATTTCAATGCAAAGAACAGGAATTTTGAATATTTAAAAAAAAAAAAAAAAAAAAAAAAAAAAACGTAAATTCATTAGAAGTGAATGATTTTATTATTTCCGATGTAATAAGCATGTGTTTGTTATTCATTTATTATGTATATAAATTTCTTATAATGCATATTATTGCTTCCTTTTCCATAATTTTGTGAATTATCCACAATAACACGCCACTCAACTTTGCGGATATTTCCAAAATTTACTATTGTCTTCAAATTTTAATGAAGAATTAATATTTTTAAATAAATACGAAAATTACATACCTTCAAATTAAACAGGTGAGGTACTTAACTTATTTAAATCATAGTATCGCTGAAATATCTGTAATGTTATGAAATATTTCCTTAGTTGATAACCAAGTTACAAAATATGCTCGTTATGAATTTTTTGGAAAGATTAATTAACAATATTTAAAAACAGATTTTACTGATAGGTAATTTTCGATTTGCGTCGAAGTTTTTTTTATTTCATTTTAAGCCTTAATCATTTTCTTTTTCAATTTAAGGTTAAGAGATTTTATTTTATTTACAGGAAACACATATGTATGAGTGTGTGATGTGGATTCAGTTATAAGTTTCAGAATATTTTTTTTATTTTCACTTAAATTTATTTATTTCTCTTTTAAACTCTGTTCTTTTACTATGGTTTTGTAATCTTTTTCAAGTGTCCGCTACTTTTTCTTTCTTTTTTTTAAAGGTTTTTTTAGATCTAGCTAAGGATTTTTTAAATTAAATTTCTGTGCTGAATTATTTTTTTTAAAAATTTGGTTAAAAAAATGTAAGTGAATTTTTGCAAATTTATCAGATATTTTGTTGAACGTTTTAAACTTTTTATTCTTTTAGTGGAGTGTTTTTATTGATCGTCTAAAATGTTGAAACTTTGAATGAGTTGCTTTGATTTTTCGTAATATTTTCTTAATTTTTTTTTAAACTTGGGCTTTTATCTCGAAAATTTATTAATATAAAAAATTATATATTGCTTTAGTATAACTCTGTTGAATGTTTCCTGTTTTATCAATTCATTTAATGCCTGTCTTTTCACTAATTATTTTGAAATATTAAATGAAAAGCTTTTTAAGAAATGTGTTTTTCATTATTAAATTGTAAATTATTTATGTATAGAAAATGTAATTAAAAATTCTGATTTATTTCCCGCAACTTGTTATTAACATAACGTTGGTTAATATAGTTATTTTTTGAAACTTTATTATAAGTTTATTATAAAATCATAGCTCTAAAATTCTTGACGTTTCTTTTTAATTTCTTTTTTTTTTATTTTAAAAAAGAGTTACATTTGGGATTTGTTATTGTAAGTTTCATCCATTATATATATATATATATATATATATATATATATATATATATATATAATGGAAAAAAAACTTTGCTATTTTAATTATTTATATCGATTTTGTCTTATTCGTTTTTATCACTACTATACTGAAGTTTTCATTTTTTTAAAAAGAAAATGTTCTTTTTTTTTCTCTCTCTCTTTTTAAATGGACATTACTGATTGAGAAAAGTGATAAAATTCTAATTTATTGTTATTTTTTTATTTTTTCGCGGAGCATTCATATTAACTTTTCTTTAATTTACTGATTTTTGGGAATTTTAAAATTGTCTGTGTTTTTTAAATTTTGTTTCTTTCTTTTCAATTATAAAAAGAATTACATTTGGAATTTTATATTCTAAGTTTCATTCATTATTTTTACTTCAAGGAATATCTTACTATATTTATTATATTGTTTCTGTTTCCTTCGTTTAATCATTACTAAAAGCTTGAATTTCTTTTAATAAAAATGTTCTTTCCTTTCTCATATGAAGTGGATATTTTTATGCAATCTAATTATTGGATAATTCTATTATACTAGTCTTTCGAAGTACCATTTCACATAATAACCCTTGTAAAAGTAAAACTTGCTCTATTTTTTCCTTTACGTAATGGAAAGTTCGGCAAACAATTACCGTAATTAATCAAATAAAAGGGGGGAAAAAAACGTATTCCACCTGCAAAAACCAAACGTAACTAAAACGCCCGCCAGCGCGTGTCAGAGCCGAACCTTTTTCTGCATCGTGTCACGGCCAAGGTTATTTTCATGCACAGGTTGAGAAGGGGCGCTACTCTAAATCCGAGCAAACTGCGTAGTGTTTTTTTGCTTGTCGAATAACGCGCCTTTGTTTTTTCATTCGAAGCGAGTGGCGAACAAATAGTGTAGCAGGTACCAAAGGGTTTCGGTAGTGTTATCGACTTAGCTTGGGCCCTGTCCTCCTCACTTTAAATTGAAAACGTATTTTTAGATAAGATTAAAACGCGTGACATAACCGATATCTCCGATTACAAACTGCGCTGTTCTCCATAATTGATGGGAAATTTTATTCCATCAATGAGTATTTGTTCATTCATTTGTGTGTGTGTGTTTCAGCTGAAATCGAACAATTGATTTAATCAATGTTGTTTGATTCTTTTTGTTAGTTTCAGTTTTATATCATGGACTGCTTCGTGATTGTTTGCGCGTGTTAAATTAAATTGTACGTCGGAGTAAATTCAATATTAATTCATTCTTTACTATATTTGAATTCTTCTTTATAATTATTAAATACTGAAAAATAAATATTAACTTCTTATTTCTTTCTGAGGGTATTAAAATTTAGTTTAGCCTAAGTCTCAGTTGGCGGCAAACGAAAATCGAAATGGAATCCTAAAAATAAAGAACAATTAAATTTTTAAATTCATACTCAATATTCGAAACAAAGTAGTTAAGAAAGGATTGCGTTTAAAAATATTACAAAATATAAAATAAGTATTGTATTTTTTATTAAAAAAAGTGTTCTGTGAGGGATAGTTTAATTTCCGAAGAACTAAATTCATTTTATTGAATTGATTTAATATCTTGAAAATGATACTGATTACCACAACCTTAACACAGCGCTCGATAACGTTAATATTCCCAATGAATTAACCTTAACATTTTACTCAATATTGTTAATCTTACCAACTGAGTCCTGCATTATATTTTGGAACATTTATTGGAGACTTATCAGAGTTACTTTTCAGTATCATAGCTGATACACCAACATGTTTTGTAACTTAAGTTTTACTAATTTCTTGTAATTAAATTTAGCAATCCAGTATATCAAGTAAGAAGGAAAAAATTTACTAAAAATGTGGAAGCTGGTTTCCATATTGCAGTATTTCCATTATGGACGTTATATTTCATCATTATTTTTTTTCGCTCGAAAATTTGATTTTTTGAACTGAATGTTTATTGCTTTATCTATTTATTTGCTTTTTCTTCTAACCTTTTCAACCATGCACTAAACGTGACTCGCGCGCGTGCGATATATATGTATATAAATATTTTTTATAAAATATCATCAGACTACCAGCTCAAGAAAGCATTTTCTCGTTATATTATTTAATAAAGTAGTCTTAAAATCCTGTAAATTTTTATTGATTAGAATAAAATTTGATTAATGTTTTTGTAAATGTACTAGGAAGCATAATTAGATATTTTATACTATTGCATTCTTGACATCAATACGATATTTTTCTCAGAAACCACATTGATGAGTATTCTCATGTGCTTCCTATCTAAAGTTAAACCTAACACTTCCGCCATTTTTTTACAAAACTCTTACTATAATTCACTACTACAATAAAAGATGTGCCAATGCATGGGTAACGCATTTGGAATTGAAGCAGGAAATATGCAGAAAACATACAACTATTTCGCCGTGACCAAGTGACGAATCATTTTTTGAAAATATTCCCTTTGGCGCTATTATGTGTCCTTACTATTATGACCTTCAAGCACTATTTTGACATTCTGCTTTAGCTCTCATGGTGTCGGTCGCTAAGCAACCGTTTTCGGTTTTCTTTTAAAACTTTATCTGTTTTGAAGATAAAAAATGAATGATTTTGTTAAGGTTTTCACAATTTTGTTTTTTTGTGTCATAGACACACTCAGTTAAAAGCACGTTCTCATGGAAATTCCGTTTCGATTTGTTTGACTTGTGCTAAAATAGAACGTTTGTGTTTCCTTTTTCACTAGCCATAGTTTAAGATAATATAAATTATAGTCAACTAATTTGTAGTCAATTACTTTTTAGTTAATTCATTTCAGTTTATACAATGGAGTAATAATTTATTTCTTGTTTGTTATGCTATAATATAAGACGAAAAGTTAACATTGAACGAAAAGTTAAATTTTTACACAGTCAAAACATAACAAAAATATCTTAAATTTAATCCATTATTTGCAATTTTTTTTTAAGAATTGTAAATAGTGAACCAATTTATTTCCAACAACAAAAAGAAGTATTTGTACGTAATAAATTTCTTTCTCTAATATAATTAAATTCTTACAATTTTTTTAATTAAACAGTAAGCTTCTAATGTACGTAGTACATTTGTTTAAGCGTTGAATTTTTACAAAACAATGTAAATAATTTGCCTCCAATTTATAATTTTTCTAAGAATAAATTTGCTGGTGAATAATTTGTTTATCAACTGGAGTTGATAATTTTTAATGATTAATTTATTATGGTTGATTTAAAGGAGAATAATTTATTTATTGATTTTTGTATATTATTGTAATGCGTAATGCATTTAAGAAAGATTTAAGTTTTTATAAAATCGAACTTATCGTGGGAAAAAACACACTATAGCATTTAATATATTTAAAGAGTAAATTTTGGTTTAATAAGCTGCCAACTAATTAAAGATTAAACTTTTCTATAATTAAAATTATTGTATTTTATCTTCGGAATCATTTTTTTTGTTTATTGGGTATATTATTAAGTGTAGCGCAAATGCAGTTAAAAGTATAAGGAGATAAAAAAAAAAAAAAATAAAACAGACAGAAAAATGCCAAGTAATAAAAATAATTGCAATAACTGTAGACGGATAAAAAAAATTGGATGCCATCATAAGGTCAAAATATAACAATAGATGTATTTTTCTTATGGTTAGATAATCTGCATTCTTAATACATCTAATAAACCAAAAAAAAAATTAGACTATTCTTCGATGCAACAGTTATTATCAGCTTTGTGTGTTAGAAGCTATATTTACTATTTGGTTACTTCACTATCGCATAATCGAGTATAATTATTTTCTTTCTGATTAAGAGAAGGATGTAATAATCCTTTTAAAATTTTGTAGAATAGTTATTTGCATTTTAATGAAGTAGTTGGTTGATATTAAAAGTCAATTTTGAAGTGGCCATGAGACTATAATCCTGTCACTTATAAGTGGAAAAAACTCGGTGTGTCGTTTCATGTTTTGAATTGAATCATCGGCTGCATTTTTAATGAATCTAATTTTTTCTTTTTTTTTCTTTATTTAAAATGTAATTCAGTGGTTTAAAAAAAAAATTCGAGATACCTCCCTTAAATTGAATATTTTTGAATTTAAAAGATTTATCATGACAGCGTTGAGTGACTTGTTAGTGTTTAATGAATTGCATACTAATTTTCTGGAATTATTTGTTATTTTTAAGAAAATTGCTATGATTTACGATTTACGCTCTATTCAGTACCATTTTTAATTCATTTCTATATTTCAGGTCTAGAAATAATGATTTTTCTTTCAAATTACTTTTCGATGTAAAGTATTCTTTTTCTGCATTTAATTTCTTTCATAAAATGATACTTTACAAAATGCTGAATTAGCGAATTGTAAAAAGGTATATATATATATATATATATATATATATATATATATAAACACTTTTCTTCTTATCAGATTTTCAGTTTGTATTTGACTATTTTTATTTCGCTTAACAATAAAAAAAGATTAAAAAGTTAATTATGCTTTAGGCAACTTTTAAAAAGGATTTATTATGACTTCAATTCGAACACACACACGTTTTAACAGCTTAGATAAAACCAGCCTTTATTGGTTTCTGTGAATCGAATGTTGAAAAATAATGAAATGAATTTCTGAAATTTTGTGTCTAGTACTATCTCTGTACTTCCCAAAATACAAAATATATGCGAATTTTTAACGCAGTCAAGTAAAACAGAACATAGCTTCGTTCCGTGTCAACAAAAACTTTGGAAAATATTTTTGTAAAATGTTAAAAAATATATTTTTTAGGCTCTTTCCTTCCTGAAGTAAGACAAATTTCTGCTGATTCATTAAATAAAACTAGCTTTATTCTTGCTTAAATCATTTTCACATTAATAATGTTTACTGTACAATATACTTGGTGCTTATTTCGTGGCTTTATTTTGTTTTTGGAATGTTCTAAATTTTTGCCTTTGGAGTAATCGATTGCAAGCTAAATATATTTTCACTGCTTGAGAAAGTTTGTTAAAGTATGTGAAATAGTTTTTTAAGAAAGTACTTTCAAACTGTTTTCAATTTCTTGTAATGAAAATTGTGTCTTGTACTTACCAATTGGAAATAAACTTCTCCAACAAATGTATGTTAAAATATTGTTTTAATTGGATTTCAGAAGTATTAATTATCATTGAATTTCATATATTTAAGAAACAGCTTTGTTTAATTGAGAAAAATCTATAATTTAAAAAGACATTTGAAACAATAAAAACATTGAAAATAAAAATATCTTTTTTTTTTTTTTTTTTTTTTTTTTTTTTTTTTTTTTTTTTTAACAGGAAATAAACGAACTTGTATTGATAAGTTAAGTTCAATACATGCATTCTTTTCAAGAAGTAGTTCCATTTTCTAGCAAAGTCATATACTTTAATTTGAAAATAGAATTTCAATGGTAGAGTTGAGAAATTAAATAATACAGAGCATATAGTAGAGATACCCTATACATAACTGTGAATCCAACTCAAATTTCTTTTATATTTGAATACCCAGAATATGGCTTTTCTTCTAAAGACAATAACGAATTGTTTTCAGGGGGAAAATGAGAGATGTGTCAGGAAAAATATATTTTCCAGAAGAATCTTTCAGTTTACATTTCCTACAGAAAATTTCCTCCCTAGAAATGCTTTCTGTAATAAAGGTTGTAAATAATATAAATATTAATTATTAGGAAAATAGAAAATACAAAATATGAAATTTTAATGTTTGTAGATACAGCCTGTTCCCCCCCCCCTCCCAGAAAACATTGTTGGACGAATGTTTCTTCATCGTCAAAGTTTGAAATAAGGATTATTATCAGAAATGGAACTACATTTGTATATTTAGTTAAAATATATTTGGTAATTTTTGCTTAGTTTTATATTTTTGTTTAAAGGATTTTTAAATGTGGAAAATTAAGCCAGTTTTAAATATATATTTGTATTTTTATCGTTTCTTAAGAAATACTGTTATAATGATTCAAGTTATCTAAAATTTATATACATATATCTAGGTTATGTTCCAAAGATAAATTCTTATTAAACATAAATGTCTGTTATTTCAGTTTACATCTATATGCATTCAGAAATAAAAAGAAATCAAAATACTTATTTTCTAAAGTTTCAAACAAACTGATAGTTTTAAAACTTTTATTATTTATAAAAAGTAAGTAAAGACATAATTTCTGACAATTGTTTTTGATTTTAGTGGCTAAAAATTTGAGAGAATGAATACAATTTTTGAAATCCGATAGACTTAACATCAAAAGTTTTCAGATTCATGTAGAGTTAAAAGTGGAAATACTTAATTAAAAAAAATAAAAATAAAATTTTATTTTCCGAATCTAAATATTCCAGTTGGCATGTGTAAAGCTTTACAATCAACTTGCATCTCATGCGGTCCTGTATATACACAAGGGGATTTTGGTTGCGCATTTCATGTATTTTGATTCTTTTCAAGTATTTTCAAAATCATAGGAAAACAAAAAATTGCGATTCTCTACTAGAACTATTAAACTAAACAAATATCAATCAAACACATTCTAATATATTAAAAAATATTCGAAATTCTGTCTTTAATATGTGTATATAAAATATTTCAAGGAAATTACGCATAAAAATTAAGTTATGACTTACGTAAAGCGAATATTTAAATTATGTTTTAATTTCATTTCCGTGCACAGACTTTTTTATTTACGTTTTGAAAGCAATTTTAGAGTGGAAGTTATTAAGAGAATATGTAATATGAAAATAAAATTACTAGTATATGTGTTTCTATATCCCCCCCCTTATAAATTCTTTTTTTTTTTTTTTTTGTTGTTGTTGTGAAATGGGCAATAAAAGTTAACGAGTGCACCATTAAGAAGCTATAAGGATTTCCTAGTTTTATGGATTTTTTTTTTCTTTTTTTATTATAGTTAGGCTGCTTTTTAAAAATTTTTATTGCTATTCAACTAAAACGAGGAAAAAACACTTTTGTCCACGTTAATGGTTCATATTCAAATAAAATGATTATGATGTGAAGGGGGTACCATTGTGTTTATCTACTAACATAATTTAATGTTATATTTTTATTAAACTCTTGGCCGTAGAAATACAAAATTGCGATACGTTAATTTCATGAAATTTTTTTTTAATTAATACGTTGATATTTATTAAAAACTTTGGTCTAAAAAGAAATTTGAAAATTTAGAGAAGCGTATCCATTTTTCTTATGAAAAAAGCGTTTGCTAATGTCTGTAAAATAGTAAGTTAGTTTCAGTAAGTTTTCAAAAACTGTGTACCGGAGAATTATAAATTTATTTAGATTTTTCTTTTATGAAACACTGTTGCATTTAATCTAAAGCAAGGCAGCAATTTTTTAGATATCAAAGGAAAATTTGTTTCATAACTGTGTAAGTACTTCTTTTTGCCTCCGTAATACAATTTCAGATTTATGCTCCTGGAAATGATCACATTTCTCACTAATATATATTTTGCTGTTTTTAATTTGGTCCATTTAGTTATAAGTACAGCGAATTAAAAATGGAAATCAATAAAGAGAAAATGCAGTACATTCACAGTTTTTCTTTGATAAAGTCGAAAATATACAAATTCAACAATAGAAAATCGGGAATTGTGTTTATGATCTTGATAATGTAACTGCCAGTTACATGTAATTTTGCTTTCATCTATTTCATTCAGGTATATTTAATGTTAAAGTTTCACCTCGACCCATCCTCGAAAAAATCCATAAAATCACAAAAAGTGTCCGAAGTTGACCTGGTTGTTAGAAGTCCAGAAGCTATAGATCAACTACAAAACAATTTGAAATCATTTGCACTTAGCTAATGAAAAACATGTAAATATAGTCCAGAAGTTCACGTAAAAATAATGAGTTTCTTTTCCCCAAACCTAATGTGCATATTCTGTGAAATTTTGTTATTCTGATTTAATGAATGATGCTGAGAATGATTCCGAAGAAAATCTACGGGTGTCTTTTGGAACAAAAGAGAAGTGTAAGTGACATTTCAGAATTGGCACCCTTTTCCAAAATGTTAAATTAACTATTTTTCTACTGTCTTTAAATCACAAATAAGAACTTTTGTCAACAAACTATTGACATACCTGAAAAAAAGGGATTTTAAATTTTTTTTTCAACTTTTAATGGAAAAATTCTTTTTTAAAACTGGATTTTTCTATGCTTATTGACTGTCATTTAATTCAATTTCAAAAATACACTGCTTTGTGTAAATACGAGAATATTATCATCTAAAATTATGCACTGTTAAACGAACGAAAGGAATAAAGTACTCGGAAAAAAAAGCATAGCTATTTTATATTGAAATGATTTCAAAACTCACCCACACACAAATTATGCGCGCTTTTCTTAAATATTTTTTTGCGAAATGCTTTTAATAATTTGCCCATGGGTTCTTATGTTTTTTTCGTGCCAACTAAAACCCTCATGGAACGTGAGGAGCGTCGGTAATACGATCCTTTTCTGTATTATCGTTTGCGGCCGCAAACACATAACTAGCCAACCACCTGGATAAATGCTGGCACACGCAGACGACCGGGTCGCACGCGGGCACCTCTCGCCCCGCTGATTGCGAAACTTGGTGGGGGTGTAGTCCCGGGATCCGTCCCTTTTGTGCGTTCAGAGGTCTCATTATACGCTTGCTTCTCGGGGAAACGTGTTCTGATCATGGGTGTATGAAACATCTGTTGTTTACGAAATCTCTCTCGGTTCTTTATCGTGCTTTTAATCGCGATCTCCGTGCCATCATCTCCCCCCCTCCCTGTAGACAACATTTCGCCGACGTCACAAAACATGAGTGACAGTTCTTGTTTTGTTATCGTTCGGAGGATGAGTTTTCTTAAAAGCCGTTATTATTTTTTGTTTATTTTAAAGTAATAATTTGAGTTGTTTTTCTTATGAAAAAAATATAAAAATATCTATCCTTTTGCAAAAATTTTCCAATTCTTGCTGTTGGAATAATTTTTACATTACCTAATGATTTTGATATTTTTTTTTCTCCCAAGCAGCTTTATATTTGTTTCTTATGGTCATTTTCATTCTTTTATTCCCCAAACTGCTTGATTTATTAATCACGTATTGAAAGTAATTATATAATAATAATATATATAATTCTTTATATATAATAATATTCTTTATTTAGATGAATATTGAATATTTTGTAAATTTTATCAGGCAAAGGAATAGAATTGAATTAACATAATTGAGCAAGTATTTTTTGAAAATTTAAAAATTTAGTGAATTTAATTTTCTTTAAAAATTTAATATTTTAGCAATTTTTTTAAAAAATTTGTATCTAATTAACCTTTATATGAATAAATTGTTATAAAGATTTATTTAGATTATATAATTTACTAATGTAATTTATATAATTTATTAACATTTTAAATTTTTAAAGTATTTTAATTAACATAACTTCAAGCAATTCTTTAGCATATCCTTGAAAGTAATTTATTTATGAGTCATATTAATTTAATTATCATATCATTGATAATTATTTTAATTTAATTATTTAATTTATTAAAGTTTTGTTTTTTCATGAAATGATTTAAGTTTTATAAGATGATTGGTTAGCCACTCAAAGGTCATTTCTTCTATATCAGAGCTAATTAGACTGAGATCTGCCACTCAAAATAAGCAATTACAAACATTCAAGCATGAGCTGGGATTCAAACCCATGAACTGTTACACCGATGACCAGAATAATAATTAATCGACAGTCAGCAAGGCTCACAGAAATGACACTATGCAGTTTTATTAATGAACAGTAGTACTTTTAAGATATTGTGTTTATATAATCGAATGAATTACTGAAAATCCCTTCCAAGATAAAACGATAATATTTAAATTCGAAAAGAAAATTAGTTTATAATTTTTGTTTACAATCAATATATTAATAATATATGTTAGGTTAATGAATTGATCAAAATTTAGAAATTATTTTTTATTTGAAACAATTTGAGAAAAATAAATATTAAATACATATATTTTTCCATCGATTTTGTGAATGAATGAATTTTTAGAGTGTTGGATGAAAATATTTTTCTTTTTTGTAACTTCTTTTCTTGGCAATTTTTTTTTATATTCTGAATAGATTAACAAAGTAGCTGCTCAGCACACGTTTGGAGGCTCATTTGCACCACCGAGCTGAAATCTGCAACTATTTAGGCTAATAACCTGGAATTTCCCTTTCATAACATGGCTGCCTTCTTGCGATGAATATAAATTCGTCTGATTATTTCTTTTTTTAAGTACGTAAATGCAGAAGAATCGCTTGTACATAAAAGCTTTCATATCGTTCACCAATGTAGCTGCTCCACTTTATCAGGCTCTTTTGAAACTTGTACACGAGCTTTTTGAAAGGAAACTCCAAGCCTAGTTGGAAACATCTTATCAGTGCAGTGTCCGGAAGTCTTAAGCGAGCCCAAATGGAGTTTAATGTGCTCTCTCGTCCGCCATCGACAGAAATGTGTATCTGCTGTCCAGTCGCTTTCTAAATTTAATTTCCTTGTCACGGATTGGTGCACCCCTTTTCGAATGATTCCGCGAACTTGTAATGACTTTCGGTGTTTATGTAACTGAGTTGAAATGCTATAAAAGGGAGTCCATTTGAGGGTTCTTTTGCTCAAAAAGGTGTCTTGCAAACGACTTGTATGTTATTTTTCCGTTCCTTAATGTCAGAGGAAAACTTATTCGAAAAAATATCGTTTGCTTTTTGGAAGTTGTGTATTTTAAATTTTTTCTAGATAGAAAGTATGTTTCTACATAGTGTTTAAAAAAAAAATTGTTTATATGAAGTTTGTTTCATTAAATATGTATGAGCTATTTGAATATTAAATTCTTATATCTTTCTTTTTTTATATGAATAATACTGGATGGAAGGGGACAAGAATCGTGATTATATAAACTTTTAACATTTCGAAGTTCCACCATTTCAGATAAAATGCTCATTGTCAATAAACGTTAATTGTATAATCATTCAAAAATTATTGTAAGCTCTTTTCTAAATAAGAATTAATTATTAATTCGAGTCATCGTTTGAAATTAAAATAAGAGGAAACTATAAATGTGATTAGAAATAAAAAAAATGGCATAATATTAATTTTGAATTGAATATTTTCTTGCATGAGCTTAATTTTTGGGAACCATGTTTGAAATTTTTCAATGAAGTAAAAGTAGTTTTAACGAAAGTAAAGATATTTTCCAAACAAACGAACTTGAAATATAGTTTGGTTTGAAATTCAGAAACTTATTTTAGGCTACCCTTTTTATTATTATGGGAAATTTAAATGTAGAACTAATACAATGTGGACTTTCTATACTTCAGATAAACTGTAATGGAGATTTAAATTCTGACAACTTTTTAAACATCTGAAAGATCGATTTGGTGTATAATTGACGACTTCTTGATCGGACAGTGTTCATTCGATAGTAGTTAGATGCATCTAAAAAATACAAAATACATTGTTTGATATATCGTTTAACGCTTAATAGACATCCAATAATGGACAAAAATGCAACAATATATTTATTTTCTTTTATTCTGAAAGTATTCTGAAAACTGTTCTGGGAAAAGGAATTTTTTTATGTTTTCTATACTTATAATATGTCTATTAAATTTTATAATATGTCTGTAATTCTCTGGTTACTGGTTTATGTTCATGATCATCTCTGATCGAGAAAACTAAAAAGTGTCAGTTGCATATTGCGTCATACATTCGTAAACATTTATTATGTTTCTGTTCTCAGGTCTCCATTCATATTTTTTTCACACAAAAAAAAAAAGTCTCGGTATTATCTCGAAATATCTCAGAAGTTTCAAGATAGCAATGAACCAGATCCGACAGCCGATAAAAAACTGAGAAACCACACAAGGTCGCAAAAACCGTTGCTTGGTATTTACCATTCTAATCCATTTAGCCGAACTCCCACGGAACACCCTTACTAGTCTCGAACATAACACTTTGCTGAACTTCCGACGGAATCTTGATTTTTCAGCACCGCACTGAATCTTGAACACTTTTCCACAGAGATTTGTCCTTCAAAAACTGCTTATTTAATGGGACATACACTTATTCCAACGTCTTCGTCTGCTGCTTTATCTACTACTCCCACGTGGTTGACCCCTTTAGAAGAATATTTGAATTTACGATAACTGCTCTTCTGGGAGGTCATTTCACTTCCTGCGCGTTTTTTCATTTTTGAAATTTTCTTCTCGTTTATAATCGTCTGATTTGCCCCAGTCTTTCCATTTTTTTTCACTCTTTTAAAAGCACTTGAGTTATTTTTAAAAATTTAGGTTTGAAAGTTAGGAACTCTAAAAGATTTTACCTTGAATTTTTACAATTAATCAGTTATAATCATTTAAAAAATATTCTATTTATAACAAATGTATTGTTTCATATAACGATAGACTATATCTACGATACCGATTATAGCAAATTTATGGTATCAGTATTATCATCGTTATTGTTGTTATTTATTTTTCCATTTTAGGGATCTATTTTCAATTTTAAAATAACAACTTTAATTTGGAGTAAGTTTTTTTTTTTACCCTGAAATTAATTTAAGAGAAAATATTGTTTCCAGACTGTGCGAGAAAATTAATCCGATAATTTTTAAAATCTGTGAAAAAAGGCGATTTTAAAATATAAAAAATTTTAGACTATACTGCAATTAATACATTTGTTAAAAAGATAATTCCTAATCATTAATTAATAAATGAATTTGCACATCATAATTAATTTCCTGTATACTGAGATTCCATTAATGAAATAATAAATTAAAATCAGTAATATTAAATGTAAAAATATATTGGACATTTATAGATATTCTTACGTATGCTGTTGAGGTTATGCAGTTTTTAATTTGAGTATTTTAATTATTTATTTATCGTGGTGTGTAGATTTTATTAACCTTATGTTTTTAAACTTTCTAATTAATTTATTCCCACACATAATTAAATAATTAATGTTACTCTTTAATTTTAACATTTAATACACAATCATTGATAAAAAAAAAAGAAATTCTATGGAAATTGAAAGTGAAACTGATAAATTAACGTCTCCAGATAATAATGAGTTCAAAAATAAAATGAAAAGGGAATATAATAAATGTCGCTATAAACGTCGCTTTCGCTTAACTTGGTATGAAGGAATGGAAGTTTAGTTTTCGTTTCTGTCTGCAGGAGCGACGATATACTTCCCGTTTTTCTACTCATCCATCTTAGAGAGGGGGGGGGGGAGAGTTTTTTTTTCTGCACAACTCCTCTTAATTCAGATCAAACCACAAATTCGCGTGAGGCTTGTTGTTAAGAGGGAGGGATGAAATCAAAAGATAGTTTAAGCTGTAGAGATGAAAACGATCTCGCACTTCCCTGTGAAATGTGTCGCGCCTCCCCCCATTCATCGAGTGACGTCATCGTGTTTGTGTGAGAAAAGGAAACTATTTTTTTTAGCTTGTTTTGAATAAAATTAATTGGTTTTTTTCAGTTATTTCTCTTTTCTTGACGCTTTATTTATTTATTAATGTGTAGTTCTCTCGCGGGTTTTTTTTTGTTATTAAAAAAATGAATAAAAATAAAAAAGCAGGAGTTATTGTGTGTGTTTATTTAATTTTAAAATAATTAATTAAAAAAATCGTTTGATTTAAACTTCGTATATTTCCATTGGAAATATTATTAATATATTTAACAGCTGAATTAATAATAATAATATAGATTGTTCTGCCTTGAAAATGTATTTATCTATAATAGCATATTTTCTGGTTTGAATATTTGCAAAAGGAAATAAAAATGTGTCACATTATTAAATTCAGTAAAACTTGCATTGAATATTCTTTTATTTTATAAATAATTTAATTATATTTGCATTCCGCTTATCGAGAATATGCAATTTTTTGAGATATTGAACAATTTTATGAAAATGTCATATCTGTTGAATAAATCATATATTCCCTTCAATTAAAATCTCAGTTATAGGATTAGTGCTATTTACTTTAGAGATACAACAATCCGGATGAGAAAGGATTAAGTATCACGCTATCAGAAGTATGAATGTTTGATCTTGACAAACTCAAGAAACTATCATATAAATAGAATTATCATACTTTAATTTGTTCATTCTGATTAATATCGTATGTTGATAAGATCTGGAATTTATGAGAGGATTATGTCAGTTCAGGTTGTCAACCTCGTCATTTCATCATAGTTCAGAATTTTGAGGCTTTATTTCCTGATATATCTTGGTCGTTACTAAAATAGCAGTGTGAAGGTCTTGTATAATTATTAAAAAAATATAAAAACGTCTGTTATACAATTTTTCTAATATTATTACATAGTGACAGTATTTTCTACTAATATGTTGCTAGGGTTTAACATGGCTTAGAGAAAGTACAGCGCTCCCCAGAGCGAAAGGTCCATGGTTCTACACCAGGAACTTTTGATTAACGGGAGATGATTGTTGCGCTTCAACTTTCTGTATGCTCGTCTGTCGGAGTGAGTGCTTGGGAGTTTTCCGGGTTCTGCTCTTGCGACATTTAAATACAACTCACTATTCGTGAAAAGTTCACGTGGTAGGCAATTTACCATTTAACGTTTTTCTACGAGGTGTTAAGAATCTTATTTATGGGGACGAACGAGAATTTAGCAAATGAATGTTATTATAAGATACATGAAGAAAGAGAAAACTGTTCTGGCGTATTTACCTTTGTTTTAAGAGAAAATGTACGTATTAATGTGACTGCTGCGTTTCAACTTTACGAAGACAATACTGATTGAGGTCACACTTTCCAGCTCATTACCAAATTATCCCTGCTGCCCGGCTTCCATTAAATTCTTTTTCTTACCTTGTTGGTTTCGGGAATTTCGCTCCAGGGTGCTCGCCTTCTTCCATTTTTACGACTTTTAAGTAGATCCTCCCTTTTCTGTTATCCCATTTGATGGCTATTCAAGCCCCTCCTATATGATTATATAAAGGCATTAGCAAATATGATGAGGTAATTTTCCTTAAATTTAGCTACGAACGTTTTTTTAAACATATATTTATGTGTTGGAAATTTTTTAAAATTTTTTATTTCTTTTATATATTTATTTACATTATAAAGTATTTTATATTAGGAGTGATTTTTTTTATCGAATGATAAATATTATATATATAATTTTAATGATAATTTATTTTTATTGTCATTAATATATAATTTAATAAATGTATTTTTAAAAATTGGTTCACAGAAATTCTTATTATATTTCATATTAACTATCATATGAATAAAATAATTATTTTTATTTATATATAAATGTGCGATTATTTAAAAGTTAAATCATTATGACTGTATTCATTTGACTGACAGATGATGGAATGCTGTTGTAAAGTTTTTAAAACATTCTCAGCGTGTTAATATTATGTACATAATTATTAAACGAGGAAGCATGAAGAATTTCGCTTTGCCCACCCTTTTTACTGTGCTGGTGCAGAAACTAAAGACGCGACCAACTCTTACTGTCCATTAGTGGCATTGATCAAACTTCGGTACTTTGCACTACGAAGAGCGCAGTTCTGCATCAAGATCAAGATGGAGACCCCGGTGTCTTTGGGCATCGTTCTCATGATCGGAAGGTAGTGTGTTCGAATCTCGACTAAACTGAATATCCGTCGTGTTCTCTAAAAGTGGTTGGGGTGTGTTCAGTAGGTCGTGTTCGCAATGTGAAGTGATACTTCTGTGGTGTGCACGTCAACAATTTGAGGTTTCTCTGCTTGGTCCGTGCTCTAAATTACTCCCGGCTGCTTCCATTTAACTGTTAGAATTCGAATCTGGGCTAGCACGCTAGTGCAACGAGATCAACATGAGTCTTTGTGCCCTCATTTATATAAAAAAAATTTTTTTGCTTGTTTTGTTAGGATCGTTTTCTGCTGTATGTTTCTCCCGACCAAAGCTTTTAAATATATCAAATTACTTTTTAATCTTTAACTATTGTAACCTATGAGTCCTATAACTAAATACTTACCTTCTTCCGAATTTCTATCCTGCATCAACGAAATGACATTACACTCGATGGAATTTTTATGCGCGAAAACCCATTTCTCTCCCTGAGCTGGACTTGTACTACTAGATCCATATTGAAGCCCGTCCTTTTTCCGCACCTAACTATTAGCATTAGCGGCACCATTTATGTTCATTAACCTAAACCCTAATTTAAAGTTTATTTTATCGTTCATTAGTATTGAGACTGCATCCAAATAATAATTTCATCGATTCAACTTTTAATGTTCAGTATATTATCGTAACTTTTATTTCTATATTGCATAGGTAAGCTCTATCGAATTACATTCGTCTAAAACAACTGATTTTTTTTAAAAAATTAAGAAATGCTTCCATCGAGGGATTACTTTTATTAATTAGCATCAATGTATCAAATATTCCAACATGAAATTGGTAATTGTTGAACTTAACGACGCATAACAAGGCAGCTGCTATGGTATCAACACAAAATTAGACAAGGCCTCGAGGCACCGTCTGTGCTGCGTTGACATCCTCAGTTAGCTAATTTCCCTCGGTCGCAGTTAGATATTGAAATTGTAGATTCTACTAAATTGATTATTAGCCATTCCACAGGTTGCAACTGTCGGCAAATACTCTATTTGCATTGTTGTTGCCTTGAGGCGTCACCATCATGTCAAACTGTTTCTCCAGACCTGATATTACCATTTATAAAACATTAAGTTACTTAGCTTATCATGATGTTCTTGCATTTTTCAGTGACTTAATCGCAAATTATTATTACAGAAGGAGACATTCCTTACATTTATTTAAGAACTGTATATCATTGACATATTCATCCATAGATTCATAAATGTATACCCGTGAATTTCTAACACAAATAATGTCCTCGCATCTTTTTTTCTTTTCCGAGAACGTGTTATATATTTTGGTAGACATATTTGTAACTTCTATGACCATTGTATTCTAAAGTCAACGCTCCTATTGTATTAGTTTTTTCAGATAAAAATCAGAAATGCATTTTTTTTTTTTTGGTAGATAAAAAAAAAAAATCACATCCCCGAATTTTAACTGTCATTGTAATTGTACGTGCTTTCCGTTTTCCCGCGTTTTTCTTAGAACATCTGTTGTGCTCTAGAATCGTGCTTGGCATTTAATGATTTCTGGTTTTTGTAATGGATGTGAATCCGGAAATGTAATGAACGTTAATTTGTCATCTAGTAATTAGTTACCGCCTGAATTAATGTGTTATAACTAATTACTGCCTGCCTGATGTAATGCATTGTAATTAGGAATTGCATGACTTAATTGCATTATAACTAGTTACTGCCTGGTTTAATGCGTTGTTATGCATTACTGTACTACAAAGAACTGTCACTAAAATTACTACTACATTTTTATGTATTAAAATACTATGATTATTTCACCAAGTTGTTCAAACTACAATTACTATTAGAAATTAATTTGAAATGTCGCCAAGGGATTATGAAATTTAAAATAAGTGTTGGAGAAAAATGTTACCATGCAAAATATGATACAATATGAGATTACACACGCTATAGCATTTCTTCATTCTGAAAAGAGAAATAATATATTATTTTACTCCATTTTCAGTTCATTTATACGTCGAATTTTTTCAAGCTTTATTTAAATGTTTATTTCTACACAGAAAATGTTACAATGATGTTTATGTATCATACAAATAATGAGACACACAAGTATATATTTTTAAATATAACTTCATAGCTCTTGGATCAGTTAAAATTTTCGATTTTATAGTTACGTCATTGATATTTGGATTATTTATTGTCCTAAAATTATGTTTATTTACTTCTTATATCCATATTTAAATATTCTTTTACATTTTCTAGCCGACATCTTAAGCGATAATAATTTTGTAAAACTATGTTTTGTAATAACAAGTCGTAATTGATGTATATGGAGGTTTCATAAGCTTTCATAATTTTATTCTAAATTATTTCGGCATTATATACAGTTTACATAATGGTGTAAACTTTATATAACGTCGAGATAGTTTAAGAAATTTAAGTATATTTTTCTTTTTATTTTGCAATAAAAATTTACAAACATATTGAAATGACTTGTTAGTTTGTAGTATATTTGTAAACGTGAAATTAATTACTAATTATAAATTTGTTTAACTTTGAAATCCTTCCAAAACTTGCTTCAGTACATCTGATTGTTGTAGTTAAAATTAAAACAATTATAAAAAACGCGAGATCTTTTCCTACGTTATAGAGTTCAATTTAATAATTTAAACTTCTGTTTATTTAAACAAATTTAACGAAATTTTCATTTTTGTATAATCTTTAAAATCTTTTCCATCACAGAAAATAAATTTTTCTGATATTAAATTAATTTAAATATTTTTTTGCCTAAAATTGAAATGGTTCATTTTAAATTTATATCTTATTGTTATACTTAATATATATATTTTAATATTTTTTTTTAAATATTTGTATAGCAATTTGTGTTACTTTGTATAGCAATTTTCATTATATAAGTAATAAAATATTTAGTAGATGTAAAATTGTACTCATAATTACTTAGTCATCAACTTTCAGATATCAATTATCGTTTGGGATTTCTTGTTCCAAATTATTTTATCGTCGCATTGAAGCTGACGTCATATTGTTGTAATGTTTCACCTTTTGCACTACAAGTCATTATCTCTCATGAAGCCTTACAAAGAATTTGTTTGAACAGAAATTTTTTTTCATCCAGTAATCCTCGTGAAACCTCCTTAATGCACAAAATCTGTTTGCACACGGAACGGTCTCTTTCCACGAAAATGATTAAACTAAATAGGATTCTGGGAAGAATATAACGAGAGTATAAACTTTTTCCTAGAAAAATAATACATTTTTGACACTGAAGTCAAGTTATCGCTAAAGATTTTATTATATCTAAAACTGAAAGAAAATGGCTTTATTGATAATTGAAAAATAAGTTCAAGTTCATGAGTAAGGCCAGGGTATGTTTAAATACTATAATTGCAATAAAATCAAATGAAGCCATTTTTTCCCCTCCTTTTTTTGATATGTGTCTATCAACGAGTTAGTAAATTCATTGTTCAAATATTCGATTTAACATTTAATATTCTCCTTTTTCGCTTATTTCTTAAGGCTTATTTTTGGCTAGGTTGATTCGATTAAAAAACGTAATAATCTGAACGCATTATTTCTTGACAATGTTTAACATGTATCAAAAAAACAAACTCAAATTGTGTTAATTTGAATTTATTTTTTGAAAATGTATCATATGTTAATTATTAATATAAATTATCTGCCGTAAAAAAATGTTTTCTTCAAATTAGTGAGGTTTTCATATGGATTTTTAGATTCATTTTTGGGAAGGGATAAGTAAAATTTTCAATGTTTAACACTTTGTTTCAAGTCGAAAATTTATGTATAATTTTTTCAGCAGTTTGTTTAATTTTTTTTAAATTTTGCTTATATAATTGTCATAAAGAAAAGCTTTCAAGTTTTGACTCTATTATAGCTAATTTTAAACATAATTAAATCATAAAATTTTAAAAAAGTTTATTTCTGTTTATCTTCAAATAAACTTTCGTTTATTATAAGCTTCTTGGATAATATAAGGAAAAACTGAACTTCTGAATTCGCTCTGAGTAGTATCAAGAACATTCGAAGTAATTAAAATGTAACAAGGTGGGGCAACACTACTCACCGCATGCAACTGTCAACTACATCCGTAGTCTCGATATACATGTATAATTATCTAATTTTGTTTTATTTATTTTTTGTAAAAAAAAAAACAATATTTTTTTTCATTCCCTACCAGTTTATTTTAAGAATAATTTCTCCTTACCTCTGTATGCGGGCTAAGAAAAACTACTTACAGAATTCTTCTGCATTGCTAAGCGAGGCAAAAAATTTTCTGAAACAATCATATTCACTTCGTTTTTTTTTTTTTTCGCCTCTGTTTCTGCATGCAATTATAAAGGGTGTTTCGGAATTCTTCCCCCCTTACTCTCTGAACCACCTTTTCATTCTTTCACATAGGAAGAGTAATCCACGTGAGGGGATGTGCATAATTCACTTAGTCTCCCCTTTCCAGGCTTAGTTTTTGCTCCCCTCTCTTCATTTTTTGTAACGATTTTCGAGGAGTTTAATGCACCGCTGCAACCACCCCATCCGACCCTGAACCTCTCGTTTTCACCCTACTAACCTCTGACCCTGTTGAATGCCGGGAAAAGTGGGAACCAGGTAGCTGCTTCCTGCGCGCATGCGAATTCAATCCTTTACACCCGGCATCTGCTTTCCCCAATGTCACCGCCAGGTGTTTAGTTTCTGTTTTAGAAGTTTCCAGGCTTTTTTTTCTCCCGAATGGGGGGGGGGGAGGAATGTATTTCTCGAAAAACTGAGATTTACTGTCTTCCTCTGAGTTTCAAGTTGTAAGGTATGGTAAGAATTTTCCTAAAAATACGAAGTTTAAAATCGGGATTATTGGTGATTCAAGATGTTGCCATTAAAATAATAGTAATTTCCATTTGTTTTAATTTTTTGACGTCATTTAAATGTAACTTAACAATTATAATTGATATTACCAACTAAATTTTTTTTCAATCATAAAATGATTATATTTCTTGGCAACGGCATCCAATTTTCGGAAGTGAGATTTTTGTGAGGGATGGAATTTTTAATCTTAACATATATATTAAAACACAAAAAGTCTATTTATTATTTTATAATTTTTATTTCAAATATAATTTCGAGAAAAAATATTAATAATTTTCTTAGCTTCTATTCTAAGCTCTCCTGTCACGGTATTTAAAGCTTATTAGTTTAAATTTCGATTTTTAAAGATTTTTTATTACTATTTCCATGTTATTTACAACGTAATGAATAATTGTTGTCTGACTTTAAATGTATTTTAGTTTCGATTTAGCGTATAATATAATAAATAAGTTTCTATTCAGGAATCTACTAATTAGAATTCGTTACTAACTAATTTACTCTGTTATCACCAAAACCAACTTTCGCTTTGTACCAAAGCATCAGTATTTGGTGTTAGCCATGTTATCTTGGATTTCTTCAATTTTCCCTTTGGGTAATCTTGCATTTGTTCTTTATCTTAATGCTATACTAAGTTTAATAGTCTGGACAATATCTCTTGTCATTCCCCAAATAATGTGCAAAAAGTGGCAGATTACATTGCAATATTTGGTGATTGCAATGTAATTTTAGGTTTCGTTTATTCTTTCTTTTAGTCATTTTTACTAAATTCCTTTTTCATTCTAATTTTATTATAATTTTAGTAATTTGGCCCTAATATCGCTTGCTATTCACCAAAAATGTACGAAATTTTAAGAAGAGGAATTTATTGATTCGTCATTAATGCCAAAAGTATTATTATTTAAATTTTAATTTTCTTATATGTTTGTTTTTATTGAAATTATTATTAATAGTTTTTTTTATTAAAGACAATTATACTTACAATACATATTAATTTAATTTTAGGTAGTATATAAATATACATAAAAATATAATATATTATTAATAAGACCACTAAATGTTGTTCCCCAGATGCAATTGAATTTTATTCTTCTGTTATCTTCTTGGGGAGTTTTCTGAAGGCCTTTAAGTGTTTTGGTTTTTTTATGTCCCAATTAATTTTAAATATTTCAATCAATAAATGATTGATTGTATAAGAATGGAATTTTGGTTTCATTAATAATAATAATAATGGCCAAATTCCTGATTTATTCTACTTTTTACTAAATTCACTAGTCGGGAAATCTGAAAAATGTTTGGACTATGATTAAAATATGAATCTCTGTTAGCTATAAAAAATTGCTTAAAACCGAATAAAAAATTTCTAGTTCATGTTTGCTGATATATAAATTTGGCGAAAACTTATATTAAATGTTTACTATGGAGAATTCTTTTGATTAGAAATTACTATTTACAGTGTTAAATTGAATTTATTTCAATCATAAAAATAAATTTAACTTTACTTATTATTGTATTAAAATTTATGATTTCTCAGTTAATAAAACATATGTGAAAAATGTTGGAACATTGCCAAAATCATTATTGTGTTACTTTTATCAAATTGTCACAAACTTTTTTAAAACAGTCATTTGTTTAGATAGTGTGGAATGCCTTCTCAAAACTTCACCCTTACAATAAACTCTAAAGCTCAAAGTAATCAATATCGGTCGTTCACTGAAAGATTGAATTTCAAAAAAAGAAAGCATAAATAAATAAACAAAAAATATCGGGCGATAATTTTTCCAGTTAAAAGGAAACAATGAAAGGCAGAACCAGGTCAAAAGAAGGTAAACGGAAAAACTAGTTAAGAAATATTGTCACGTCTGTAAACAACTGAGAGTTTATCATGTACAATTTCACGTGCCCCAGCTCTTCCCTCCCCACTTCACTTCATATAAACGAAAGCCAGGAGAAGTGGGAATTGATTACAGAGATAAAGATAAAAAAGTTATAATTATATCGAAAACGATTTTGTAGATACGTATTTTTTTATGAATGGCTTTTGATAAGTTCTACAAATAAATTCGTCTGATTTCATGGCGAATGCACTAGTTTATCACTTTTCTCTTATAATTGGACAATTTTTTTCCAATTTTATGTTGTGTTTTTATGTTTGGTTTATCAAAAGAAAATTCAGAATATCTTTTTCAAATTTATTTTATGTATTTATTTTTTACGTGTCATATAAATGCTCTGTTCGATAATGCACAATTAACTCAAATTATTTAACAAACGGTATTGTAAATTAAAGTATAAAAATATTTCTTGTGAATAATTTTTTTGATATATAATATTAATTTATTTGCATTTCCTACAAATGAAAATACGTATTTCATTATGACTTTCATATATTAATGGTAAAACCGAATAATTATCCTGATTAAGTAGCATTATACTTTTATTATACAAGAGTAGAATAAATATTATATAAATGTTTTAGGTAATTTATGTATGAAAATTTTACTGGCCAGTTTTTATGAAATATTTTATCCTCTCTTTTTAGTTAAATTTTTTTAAGTATGAAAAATCTTTTTTTTTTCCCCTATTTTTCTCCCCACAAGAAATTAGTTAAAAACTCAAAAATAATATATATATATATATATATATATATATATATATATATATATTATTTTTTTAATAGCTGTTCGTTAATAATGTCAGTAAAAGAAAAGCGTATTGTAATGAATGAAATATTAATCTTATATATTATCCTTTTTTTAAAATATTAAAATCAGGCTAGCCTTGTTATTTAACGTTATATTTCATTTTTTATTATTATAATATGAACACAAAATTTTATAATAACCCTTTTTTCTAAATATCTTTTGTTGTATTCAAATACATTTATGTATAAAAATGTCTTTGTTTTCAACTGATGTATATTTTATGGTATCTTATAGTACATTGATTTTAACTTTTATTGACTGTAGATTTACGATACGTATGACATAATTATATTGTGTAATTTATGGAATCATTACTCAATTTTGATGTACAGTTGTTAATAATTTCGTCTTTTCTTTCTCTTTAGGTAAGTTGGACCTCATTTCTAATCGAAATACTAGTTCTAATTTTGAAATATATTTTGGTTGTATCCAATGTTCGGTAAGTAGTATCGATTTCTTTTAAATTCTGATGTTTAAATACGAAAAATACCCTATTAATTTATTCATGTAGTTAGATTTCTGCTAAACAAATTACTTGTTATTTATTATGCATGTATTTCACATTTGCTAAAATCTATGCTACTTTTCTACAGAGAGAGAGAGGGGGGAAAAAACTGAATATTTTGTGAAATGGAACCATTTTTTAATAACGGATGAAATTACAAAATCAATCTGAAAATTTTATGTTAATTTATTTTAATAATGCCCTTGTTTTACCTCTTCATGCGTAAAACTTAAAATGTGTTTTCATCAAACAAAGAATAATAAATCAGGAAAAAAAATTTTCTAAATCTTAATCTGATAGCTTTCTTTATTTAAAATGTAAAACAATGTGATAGAAGCTCGTAAGTATGTAAGTTCATTATTTGTACGTCATAGTTTAGATATCGATAATAGTATTTATCGATATAAATCAAATAATATCGAGCGGGCAATTTATTGCATAGTGATTTATAACGGTATTTTTGAATCACTCGACTATGAATAATTCGAAAAATGAACTTTTATTAGCGTAATAAAGAAGTTACTTGAAATTCCTCTTTATTTTTACTATTTATACTTTTCTTCATTATTATTATGATTTTTTTTATATAACATTTAATTCAAAAATAACATTTATGTGAAATGGATGTTGAACTGGATTATATATAAATTCTTCGATTCTAAGAAACGATTAATGCTATGGTCTCGGTATTCGTATAAAATGCACTAACTTCTATATGAATAGGTATTTAACATTGCAAACAATTGTATAGCTTTAATTCCTTTTATGTGTTACTTAAAGGCGC
Organism: Latrodectus geometricus; assembly: GCA_026290005.1. Lineage (NCBI taxonomy): Eukaryota > Metazoa > Arthropoda > Arachnida > Araneae > Theridiidae > Latrodectus > Latrodectus geometricus. The sequence continues at coordinate 177,566 of JAPDSC010126579.1, forward strand.
ATGCCCCTAGTCCTTTGTGCTAGTTTCAGATTGTGTAGTATTCTAGTTTGACCATCAATAAATCTCTTAATTAGAATTGCATGCTTTCTGTTATAAATGTGTGTGATTTATAAAAGCTAAAGATAAATAGACGTAACATTAACTTGATATTTAAAAACTTGAGAAAGTGACAAAGTATTTCTTTACATAATGATTCACATTAGTGAGATTTTCCATCGCTATTTTCCATGCTTTAAGAATTCCAACACATTTATGGGCCGAGTTGATAGCCGAATGGTTCAACACCCTTCGGTTCAACAGTTCGAGGATTCGAATTCCACCTTGGGCATGTTTATAATGGTTCGAAATCCACTTTAACCTGCAAATACCTGTCTAATTAGCTCTCATGGGCAAAAAGTTACCGTTGAGCAATAAACAAACCAATCCAGCAGTTATGGGTAAGCTTTCATATTTATCTTTGTATTTTACTAAATTCATAATTAATTTAAAAAAGTAAAATTCACATAAAAAATATAATATCAGAACTGTAGTAGGAAACAATGAATGAATTCATTTGTTTTCTGCTTTTATCCATTTTGATGTGTTTGTGTAAATTTTTTTTTTCCATCTCACATTTCTCATTTTCAAGGAAGATCCCAAAATTTCGTTGCTCTGTTTAAATAATAATAATCAAAAGAAAATTAAAATAAAAAGTTAGTCTCATAATCAGGTGTCGAAAATATTTCGCTAATTTAATCAGTTTTTCCATAATTAGTGTTTTTCATGGCAGACATTATGTAAACTTTCGTGAGTTATAATTTTTCGCTACCCATTCTCAAAACAGCCTGCGCGACGCAGTAGTGAAAGCGTAGTGTTAATTAATCTAGAAATAGAATTGACGCAGCCGTTTCACCGTCAATTTGAATTAAGATATCTGCGTTTTAATAATCTTTTCAGTTTGGCTGCCCAAGGAACGCACGTGCACTTTAAACAGTAATGTAATTATTAAATAGTAATAAAATTATTACTATTTCGCTTAATAGTCGTATAAGGTGGAGATTATTATTATTATCCAGTGCATGTAACTAAAAAATTTCACTTAATTTCACAAAATTCTTATTTAATAATTTAGTGAAACAATTTTAGTTATTTCTTAGTGGTTGCTTTTCTATTTATACCAGTAATTTTCAACCACTGCACATTAGTAAACCGCGTAATTCTTAAGCGCTGCCAAATTTTAGAAATGTATACAGTAAAAATCATCCTTATTACATTGTAATTAACCCCTTAATAAAGGCGTGCGCGTATTTTTGTTTTTATATTTCACATTAAATTATTTTACATTCAAAATTATTATCATAAGCAATTTTACACGCTGCATTATAGGTAAGTAAACAACTTCTAAATTTATGTTTTTCTTTGTGCGTCTCCAAATTTTGAAATCTTTAAGTGTTCCAAGGCAAAAAAAGGGGGGGGGGATTGAGAACCGGGAACCGAACCTATGCTCCATTGTGTTGAAGGCCAGAACGCTAACTAACTATTCTGTTGTCTGTTACCTACAATTTCTTATTATATTGGTGACGTTTCATACTTACTGTGTGTGTATGTGTGCGCATTGAGTAAATATTTGTGAATTCCCTTTTTTCAGTCTTAAAATCAGCACATTGTGTCTTGATTTTTGTTGTATTCGGTCAATCCTGAGTGTCCGTCATTATTCATGCAGTCACCTAAAGAGTATTTTCGTCCATTGGGCAAGAGTTGCGCAACGGGATGAAACTCGGCCTGTTTCTCCACCTTTATTCGACCTTGAAAGTATTGGTTGAGTGATCCCTCCGGTTGTCGTATGCAAATCAGATTAGGATGTTTCACGTGGAGCATTTTTTAAACAAAATATTGAAAAACACTCGTTTATTATGTATGTGAATTCGTTTTTGAACTTAATGCTTTTTTATATTAGTGATGATATCCAATGTATGTGTGTGCACATATGTTCATTTATATCCATAAATTAGCTTCTAAATTAGAAGCATTACTACTCATCTTACAAAGTTTGATTTCAAATGAATATTTTCAGCATCTGTTAAATACTTTGTGATATAATGATTTTTTTTTTCTACTGGAATCCAAATTATAAGAACAATAGTCTGTCCTAGAACGAAAACAACTTTTAAATTATTTTTTTTAAGGGAGAAGAAAAATTTTATTGAAAGTTAAAAGTTATTGCATTCATTTTATTTAATCAATTGAATATTAAACAAAGGTATAAATTATGACGAACTTCAGAAGTAATTCATTTACCATCTTAAATCCTTTTTGGCTGGTTAAAGGAAAACTACGATTACTTTTAGATTCATGTCGATCTTTTTAAGAGTTAAAAAAAATATATATAATTTGAAGAAAGCAGGTTTTGAGATCTATTATCAAATGTTTATGCCTTGGGTGGAGGATACGAACTGTTAAACTGTATGCCAGAGCGCTAGTTAGTTTAATTGCTTAAAATAATTTTTTTTATTGCTGTATTGAGAGTGGAGATTTATGGTGCTAATGGTAATTTTTATTATTTAAAATTAGGATGTTTATAAAAAGTTTGAATACTTTTTTTTTAATGTGGGTGCAGTATTTTTTATTTTAAAGAATGTACAGTGTTTTTGATATTGATATCCAAATTTCCATACTGATTTTTAATCACGAACACCAAATGAATCATTGAAACATCATTTAGACTTTACAAATAATACACTTGTTCACTTTATCGTTTGGATCTGTATCTAATTTTGTGATAGGACAGTCCACCCAATTATTTAAACACGGCAAATCAGTTCTATCTTACACTTGGAAGAAAAATTGTTCACTTCATTTTCTCCATAGAAGACTTGTTCTTTGCTGGAACATGGAATGAACCAACCCCAAGTGAAGAAAACTCGTTTGACGAGATTTCGAGACGAGTCACTGTAAAATTTTTTTTTCTCTTTCATTTTATCGCAAACTTTCCCTTGTTTCTTCCTTCTGTATTCTCCGCGGTGTTCTGTGTTCTCCCCGCTCCTACTTGCCCACTTTTTTCTGATTCGGAATTAGGCTCGTCTGGGGGCCGCCTATAAATTTACGGACAATTTTCCGTTTGCCTCATCAATCGTACTGCATAATTAAATCGTTTGTTTCTTTACTCCCCTATCTTTGGAACCCGGTCGAATTAGTCCTGATGTTCGAAAAGTGACTGCCAAACGATAAAACAGACGATACCTTATCTATTCCACGCTTCTCGATTTTTCTTTTAAATTACGTTTCTACATTTATATTAATAATTACTTTGAAAAAAAATTTAATTTGTGTGTAACTGTATCCTTTCTTAGTTAAAAGTTGCTTCACCTGTGGCGTTTAAGATATTTTCTGAAGAGATACCTTTTTACGAGTTTTGCTTATAAGTGATATATAAAACTTTGACGAAGTATTTAGCATAACACCTTAGGCCCATCGTAATCTGTAGTTCACATTCTTTAGAGTGAAATGTCCTAAGTTGGATTCCAATCACTATTGAACGACAGTAGATGGATTTACTCCTGCTATCCGCACGTAACGTTTCTCCGTGTAGTGCTTGAGAGTTTTCCATGCTTCCTCCTATTCGATTCGGTGAATCAGTTTATTATCTGTAAGAAGCTTTCATGATAGGCAATACATAGCTTTTATTAAAACAGCTTTCATCTTTTAGTCTACTCATTAAGCGGGTCATTCATAATATGAAACGCTGAAATATTTACGATTATCTTTAAAGAATGAAGATTTTTATCTTGATTTCTTATTTCATGTATCCTATATTTTAATTTGCAGTTTCTTTTCTGTGCATCAAAACTGCCATCTGATTGAAAACAATTTTCAGGATTCTGTTTTTATCAGTGTTATGCTTTAGTACATATCGTGTATAATAATGTACAAATAGCTAAAATAATATTAATGGAAAACAGAAATCACGATCTCAAATCTTCAGTATGTATTATATGTAGTGGCTCATATTTTCCATTTATTCTAAAATTCAGCTTAAAAGTATATAAAAGTTTAAATTCTACTCATGATATGCTACTGACGTTTATCAATGAAATATATATCAGTTTCACCTATTTGTGTGAATTAAAAATCATTACTTATTGGGATTGTCATAGGCAAGCTATTTTATTATTTCGATAGAAGTGATAAATTTATAAATTTAGCCTCCATAAGCGAACATTTTAAATTCAGTTGAATATTAATAAATAATCTGAAATTTAAAATTAATGATTGAGAAGGTCTTGAGTGTGGAAGGTACTGAATTCGATCCTAGCACACCATTTAGAGAGCTTGAAATGGGTAATTCATTTCGTTTTTTGCATGTGCATTAGACGGGATGAGAGTTTGAAGAATTTTCGATATTTTTAGTTACTTTATCTTCCTTTTAGTTAACTTTATAGGAAATAAGTAAACGCTTGTTTTTGCTGATGTCCGTGCAGATAAAACAATTTGTAACAGCACTACGTCATTTTTTTGTTTAATATCTGAAAGTTCGCTTCAGTTCTAATTCATTATTTTCTCACTCATTTAAATAGTTCTTACATACAAATTACATCTTAATTCATCGTTATAAAACTGGATTTCGCTTTTTCTGCAGTACATTGCGCGTAAAACTTCACTTTCAGATGGCGATTCCGAGCCATGATCACTCCTCGCGAAAATATTTCACGATATATTTGTACGTGATGCTTTTAATTGTGTTTTGTTGCATAGGCTGTGAGATGAGAGTTAGGTGGAAGAAATTCCATAGGAGTTGTACAAAAAAAAATCTAGGAATTAACATCACACTGTACATAAATTCACATTTGAAAGGGCTTATGTGTTTTTTCAGTGAAACATGATTCAAACTTTGAAATAAAAATAATCGGGGGAAAGGTATTAAAAATAAACGCTAACGAGAGGGGCATAAAAATAAGTTCGCGAAAAAGAATTTTCAAAATATTTATTCGAAAATGGAGATAAAAATTATCATTGGGTTAATGGGACTATTTTACAGGCCAGCCGCTAAAATATTAAATGTTAAATTAGATATTCATAAAAACTAGCATCTGCTGTTATTATAGATTTAAAATTAACTAACGAAATGTTCATTTAACTGTAAAAAACGGAGAAATTATATCGTATCAATAATTAAGTTTTATTTTATAAATTTATTAAAAAATTTAAAAGTTTTATTTTTTGATGCAAATAAAATCATGATATAAAAACAGTAAATTTTCCAATTGAGTTGTTTCATCTATTCATCTAATCCTATAACTCAGTTTTAAAAATAGGATTGGAGATGAGTCTGAACTGTACAAGGAGTGGTGAGATGTTGTTAAAATTTATTGTTTTATTAATTTTTTGTGATAGTCTAATTGAAACTAATAATTCCTGAAATAATTAAATTCTTTTTTGTAGATGTATATTACTAATTTAATTTATATTGCCCTAAATAAACGTTATATGTAATTGTAATATTTTTTTTTAAATTTTGAGCTCCAGGAACCAATGAAAAGACTTAAAGTGATATTTATCTTGCACTCATAAATTTTTCTGTCTCCTCCCCCGAAGAAATTAGTAAAGTTCAACGAACGATATCCGATTTAAATTGAGGAAGTGTCAGAGATGAGTCTCGCCTTCCCTTTGTTCCTGGCCCCATGTATAATTGGAACTAATGACTAATTATCGCTTTTATAACCATACTCTTAAAGAATAAAGTACCGCATCAAGCTTGATTTATGAAAATATGTTTGAATTTTTTTCTCTCTTCTGCCATAGATTTCGTTTTGTTCTGTCTTTCCTTGCTCTACTTTTTAACCGTCAGGCTTTGGTGTCACGTGACGCAGTATTTCCTTTCCATTTTTCGGCCTGACGTCATCTGCATCTCATTTATTTCTCCACGCGTGACTCGAAATAATATGTATGTTTTTTTAAAGAAATAATTTTTCCTTTTCTCTTTTAAAATGAAGGAGAAAAGAACAAATTTTGTTGAGAAAACAATGAAAAGAACTATTTTTAAAAAAGAAACCGTCTGTCTTAAATTTGCTGTTAAGATAGTTAAAATTCTTATTTCTTGAACACCGTTTTTTCAATGCTCCTTTTATAGTTCCTAGTGAAAACAGTTTTGAAAATTAATTTTAATTTCCTTCTATAATGTGCAGATTTGCGTGTTAATAAATCTTTTTTGGTATTAGAACTTCTTAAACTAACAAAGATAATAAATTTGTTATTTTTACTACAGTTTTTCGCAAAATAAAACAGTCTTGTTCAAGCATTATGCCTAGATAAGTGTTACGAATATTTTACTGAAGTTTTCCTACTTTTTATTGTATTCGTTTCAAAATGGAAAAATTCATCATCCACCATTCGTATTTTTTATTTAAGTAATATTGTATTCTTAACTTTGTTAAAAGCATTATACATTAATTTACTTAAATTTTTGTTTCTACCAATTTGAAGTGTTATTTTTATATAAAACTAAACTCGCAATATCTCCGCAAATCATCAGAAATTTCTTGTAAATGGAAATTATCTCTCTTGATACCGCGTTATAAGAATTATTGTGAAACAGATGGCGACTATATGCTATTTAAAGGCGAATTTGTGATTGATTCTCTCTCTGCTACGGTTCTTTTAATAAAAAGAGCGCCAGCTTAATGTGAAAATTATTCATTTCGATGTCGGTAATAATAAAGAAAAACCTAAAAACTGTTACTAATTTATACATGAGGACAGAACACAGTAATTAACTTAATTTTGGAACATTACATTTTAACACCTCATTCCATTGCAGCTGAAGTTCGAAAGAAGATATTGTTCTTAATGTTGTCGATAGCATCTAAATTCTTGTCGCCACTTGAATATTAAAATAGTTGTTCCATTCCAGAACTACACTGACATTCTTCATTTTCTTCTGAGTAAGGTTCAACATTTCCTTTAAATTCTATGCATGCTTTCACACATTTCTGTAATCTCAGGGAACCAAACTGAGCAATGAATACAACTTAACCTGTTGTTACTTATTTTGTATTATAACCCATACACTCTGCCCTTATATAGATTAAAAACTAATCGCGATCCTGATTAATCCATATTGTTATTCCTTTCCAACTCTTAATTTAATTACAATTAAACTTTAATTCGCATCAAAAATACAACTTGAATGAGGTTATTAAATATAACCTGGTAAAGGAAAAGTTTATTCTGTCGATTAAAATTGTTATTTATTTTTTTCTAAATTATAAAAATGTCCTCCCATGTTTCCAAAAATAAACTAAAATAATTTTAGGTAATTATTTATTTAAAATTATATTAACTTTTCTTTATTATTAAGTTTAAATTTCATTTGCTTTCAGTGTTAAAAAAATTATTTTTGTTGATAAATATGACGTCCCATTCTTGTAGCAATGATAATTTTGATAGAAATCTTTCACGGTCAAATTTAAATGCAATTTAAGTTGACTTAAATCAAGGTCGCAGAAAATCCACATTAACGGCATAAATATAAATTATTTTTAAAAAGGTATTTTTGTTTCTTGTTCTTAATTGTTTATAACTGAGGAACTATAATTTGTGTTAAAGAGATTATTATCATTGTCTTTAGTTATAAAGAATTCACGAAAATATTTATAACTGTTATATTATCTGCTCATAAATTTCAGTTCTCTAAATTTATTAATTTTTTATTTTAAATAACATTTTGGAAGATGACCGATTTGTGTCACAAAAGTCATTCGCCTTAATAATTCTATGGTATTTCTAATAATAATAGCTTAAATATGTCTATGTTTGCCAAATTAAGTGCACATTTTTAATGTTATTGTTTTTACTATATATTTACATGAAAAAATAATGACTTTTTCTAAATGCTAAGTAAATAAGACATTATTTACTTATTTAGAACAATTATAGTCAATTTTTTTTATATGACAACCTACTTTAGTATTTTAGCAAGGTGCAGAATAGGCAATGCATCCTTAAGTCACATAATTTCAATTATTATTTATTTTTTTTAGAAATTTAAGCTTTTTCAATTACCTTTCGATTTTAAAGTAACTTAATTTGGTTGATTACAAAAATTCTTAATAATTGACTTTGATAATATTGTGTACACTTTTCAATACGGATTTCTGTGGTGATCGTTGTCATAACTAATAAATTTCTTTGAACACGACTTGTGTTAATGGTTAAAAATCTATTGAATCTCTGAGAATTGATTATATAACGAAATGTAATGTTGGTTAAATTATTTCTGTACTGCCTCATATTACAAATGCTGCATGCGAAAATATTGTTCCTTTTTTCAAAATGTTCTAGTTATACTATCACGTGATTTTTCTACAATTACTCGAAACTTAACAAATATTAATTAAATCAGCCACTTATTGGCGCTATGCGTCAGGTATTAATTCTCCCTTACCAAGGAATTTATGACCGTTTACTCTACCTCCTATTGGCCACTAATGCCTGAGTTTTTATATTAACTCACCGTGGTCTAGTGGTTGGATACTGCTCTTTATTGAGCTGATTATCCCGTATTCGATCCCAGCAACAAACAGGATGTGAATGGTGTGCTTCTGTTTTTAACTTGTACATCGGTCAGGGTGGGTGCTTGGGAATTTTCAGGGTTTTCTCCCTTGCGATATACGGCTCACTGTCTACGGAAAGTCTTTTTGGAAAGCAGTTTACGCGGTGGACATTAAAATGCTTTACAACTACCTTAGGTTGCCTACTGTGTTATGCCGAAATTATTCTAATTAACAATTCTGTAGTTACATAATTAATGCTTAGCATTGATTTTAAGTTTATATAAAATAATCAAATGAAGTTATTTTTGATTCTATGAATTATTCACCCAATTAAAATTTTTTTATTTGATTCTTATCAAAATGGTGACATTTGCATTCTGAAAATATAGTTTATATAATAATTTAAAAAAAAATTTTTTTTTTATGTAATAATATTATTTTTTGATAGCAAGTTTTAAATGTATATAAAAGAATCGATAGAAATTGTTTTTGTACTATAAATAACAATGAGTCCTTTTCTAATTAAAAATTCTTTTAATTAGAAAAAGAGGACATTGATATTCGTAAGGTATCTTATGGTATTAAAAAATTCTTAATTAATTAAAATATTTCTCGTAATTATCATTCTTTGACGTTGATAACAATGCATTCAACATCTCCATTTAACATTAAATCGATTTCTGCTATAATAGCATTAAAACCATCACTTTTTAATATCGTGTCAAAACATATAAAAAAAAAATTTAGGTATTTTTTTTAACAATGAAAAAGCAGCTGTAAAACGAAACTGTGGCGTTTGGGAGGCGGTTCTTGACAACCAATGAATGGAGAAATTTATTTTTATCATTATAGTGTGTGTTTGATAGGCGTTAAATTTTCCATCGATATTTTTTATCCTTAATTTTTTTTCCGCCTAATCATGCAATGAGGGAAAGAAAATATTAAATGACTGTAGCGAGCGTAATGTGACATTGTTTTCTCTATTTTATAATATATTCCAACTTTTACCTTCTATTGGTGTCAAACGTGTATTGGCGCAGCTGCCTTCTGATTCGCAGAGGTGAACTTTTTTACTCTTTCCTTTAGTCGTGGATATTCAATCTTAATCAGCTCTGTTGCTTAAAGCCAATCATTTGAGCGTGTTGATCGTGTATTCGGGTTTCCACTTGTTAATTATTGCGTAAGGACTTGGAGGTTGTAATTAAAATAGCTTTTAATTACATTGCTCAAGCAAGGGAGTTGAATTTTAAATGCTGGACTTTAATCCATTTATATATCATCCACGTTTTAAAGTAATTAGTTGAATCTGCAGCGAGAGTTGTGATTTATTAGAAATCGAACTTTTCATTAATATTGGTATTTTGTCTTCAACTACAAAAATCGTAATTTGGTCATTGAATATTGCGTGAAATTTTCTTACATTATAAATCAAAACTGCTATTATAAGATTCATGTATTTTTGTTGTGATATAGAAGACCTTTTAGGCAACTTATATTGCGACACTTGAATAAAGCAGTTTTCTTTTTGAATTATGGCCTTACTTTGGTTCATTTTATCTTTTTTCTTTTGTAAATGTTATGATTAGATTTTGGAATTCCACAAAACAACGCGAAACATACATTAATAACCACTTATTAATACAATATAAGAATCTGTCGCTAAGTTATTTATTAATTTATAATTTTACCGAAATATGATTGAAAAAATTTTGCTTTGATAGTTTTTTTTTCATTTTTTTAAAGTTAAATTTAATATCTGTAAAATAATTTTCAACTCGTTTTTCAAATTTGATGTGTTTTCCTTACGAATGAAGTACGAAATGGCGTTAGTTGTGTAAATGCGTACCGTCCATGTGTATTATATTTAAAAATTTTAATTCCAATTACAGCTACTAACAGTATCAACATGTAGACTTGCTAACACTTTGCATATGCATGCTAATTCAGGAAAAATAAATAAAAGTAAAACAACCGCTATCTTAGTTGCTTACTTCTTTTATAGAACTTGTACACATTTAGCCTTTTTAATTTGTATCGAATTTACGCTCACATGTCTGAGATTATAGTGTATAGTTGTTTTTCAATATAGTCCTATCTGGAGCCATTCAATCGCCAAGAGCGATAAACCCGAAAAAAAGGAACTCCGCTTGTCGTCAAGGACAATAATCTTGATATGAAAATTATAATAAAACTTATCATTTTTATAGTTTTTAATAGTTTTTAAAATGATCCTATACACCTTTTAAAAATAGAAATATATTTCTTATTAATCTTTAATATATGTTTGAAAGAAAGAAATCGATTACTTTTTCGAATTTGTTTGGATATATATATTTTTTCTTTGATACTAATCATGTTTTGTGCCTTACATCAACATGCTCTTTGCCATTTTTTCTGTTGTCGCCAAGCTGTATGTCAAAATAGGATTTTACCGTTGTTTTCCCGTTATTTTGTAAGAAGTTTCCAAATATTCATCATTGATATTAATTACAAAAATATAAAGCTGCTTTTTATCTTTATGTAATTATTTTTTATAGATTAAGAAGAAATAAATTATAAATTTCGTATAAAATGTACTATTTCGAATTAAATTGCAGAAAATTTTAATGTTGTTACGAAACTTAAGAGCCAAACGTGAGATATTTCAATTCTTTTAACTCACATAAATCGTATAATTGATTAGAAAATATAGATTTCAAAACAATTTATTCTTTGTATCGAATTTTGTCTTGAATTCTGACTTAAAATTAATGCATACATTTTATTTAAAAGAAATAAAAATTAATATCTGGTAATATTTTATATTTTTGATTTATGTAATGTGTCTGTCTTATTAAAATCGGCATTCGTATTGATTTAACTTATTCTTCATCAACATATTTTTCTTTAATAATTAAATAATATATCATTAAAGTATTTTCACTACAAGACTTTTAACTTTAAATTAATATTTCTTGCTTTATATTATTATAAATATAGTTAAAAACGGTTTTAAAAATTTGAGGAGGAGGGGGGAGTCAAAATGTTTTATCTATTTATATCCCTTAAATTTCTATGTATACATGTTCATGTAATGCTTTTCCTTTAGATTTTATTTTATTCGTCAAAATATGCCCCCTTTTTCATAGTGTAAGGATGTTGCATCATTTTAAGTAGATTATGTAATTGAGGTTGATTAGATAACGAACGATTAGATGCGGAATTGGTACTATCAAAAGGAAATATTTTTTTCATAATACATTCTTACGACAACAGTAAAGAAAGAATAATTTACTTTCACTTTCTTCAAATGTATTGATAATTGTTTTACGATGTATAAATGAATAAAATTTAACATAAATAAATCTTTTCAGTATAATGTTTACTTAAAAGAGTCACATAATTTAGCGGTTTGTGATATTTATACTGTAAAGGTAAATATATTTTAATGATTTATCATTTCTAATGATCATGCGAGATTTATTTATTAAGTATACTTAATTTGGAAATTTGCTTTTCAAAAAATCTTGTTTTAATGTTAATTTGATTTCTGTCCTTTACTTAAAAAGAATTAACACTTCAAAATAAATACATATGTGGTGTTTTTGTAACCTGGCAAAACAAATTTGTCTTTTTATGTCAGACAACTAAAATTATTTAAATTAATTCTAAAATTGTTACTCTTTCTTACTGTATATTCTTTTCGTTCTAGAAAGTTATGCAAATATTTCTAACAAATTTGCTTTTACATTAGCAAATTCAACATGAAATAGTCATTAAAAAATGTAAATTTTAGTTAAAAACTGTTATAAAACGTGTTAACTTAACCTCCGCCTGTCTAGAAAATGGAAACTAAACCAGTTTTAAATATTTAATGAGGCTCTTAAAGTTTTCATATCGTATCCTCTTTTATTTACCGATTCCTCTTCAACTTTTACGCAGTTTCAATATTAAACGCCAAGTTTTCCATCCCTTCGTCGGCCATCACCTTGGACTTATGACCCGATAGCACCAGTAGGAGTGTTTTTTTGGCGTTTAATATTTGTCGTGATTTCAACATGGTTTTTTTATCGCCAAACAGAGGGTTACAATCGCTTTTTTTAATACTGAATATGCTAATAGAGTATTCATACCTGCCACTATGGGCGTGAATTTAGTGTCACGACTGTAAAAAGCTTATATTTTCGTTAATATAATTTATTTGTTGTGCTTGGCAATTTCGTTCTGAATAATAAATATTAAAATTATTTACAATTTGTTAGTTTACACAATTTTTTCACCCACTGGATTTTTAAAAATCTGAATTGTCTCCTTACAATGTTGATTTATTATGCGATTTTATTGGTATGAACTTTGACACTGTTGATTTGGCATATTTTAAACGTAAATCATACAAGTTAACATCGTTTTTACGATTCTTTCTCATTCATAAGTTAGTTCTTATTTATATTCGGCTTTTATGTTTATACGTGTTTCTAATACGTATCCAAGGTATAGAAATAAATTCAGTAATAGTATATTTCAACGATGTAACGCTACACTTCATTTATATATTGTTTTCTGAAATTATTTTGTGTCTTTTTTTTCTGTTAACTTTCTTTCTGAATCTTTCTAAGTTTTGAATTTACACTTTGAAAACTATTTAGTATACACCATTTAATAATGCTGTCACGAATTAATTCTTAGAATGTGCATTACCACTGTTTAAACTGGTGTTGTTGCAAATTTGGATTGTTGACACTATTTTAGTTTGTCAGTAAATGCACGCTCAGACACAAATTTATTTCAAAATTGTTATTGTTGATAATATTTTAAAAATTACTAGAGCTTATTTTTTTTAAAAGAATAAATTAAAGTGATTGAAAGTAGACATACTTAATGAAGAAATAACCTCTCAATTGATTTAAAGCTAGGACTTAATAATTTAATGTCATATTGCTATTTTTAAAGAATATCGTCCAAGAATATTTCTAAAGATCAAGAGCATTAAAATTCTCATCAAATTTACCGTTCATCCCATTAAATTAATTACGTATTTCTTGATACTGATAAAACAATAAAAAAAATTGAAGAGACTATTTGTTAAGAATTGAGGGGAGGTATTTATTTACTTGTGGCGTCTTTATTTACTTGTGTAACGAAGAAGAAAACAATTTTTGTTCTGTTTATTCATTGTAAAGTGGTAAATGTAATTGAAAACATTCCAGGTTTCACCCTGGGTAGCGCTTTCAGAATGACCTACCTCCTACAAGGCTCTCCTGAAAGACCTCATTTCGACAGGCATTTAAGAAGTTTTATTGACTCCGTTGTTAATATATGTAATTGATTTTTAGTGAATTGAACTTGTCTGACAGGTGGCTTAACGTAGTCATTACATATTTCATTTTATGTTTGCAATTGATTAGGTTTCTCCCTTTTTTTATGTATTAAAACTCCATCGTTCATAGGCATATCCAGAAAATGCTACACTGAAATTCTACCAATTTCGAGGATAATTTTAAGATTTTATCATGAATGCATTTATTAAAAGAAAAATAAAAGTGTAGCACGCAGGTTGTTTTTTTATCATCAAGTATTATCGCTTCTATAGATTGTTATATTTAGCTGAAAAAAAATTTACTCAACTAATCCAATTCAAGTCGAGACTCACATAATCTAAATTAATAGTAATAGTATCAGAAAATATACTGAAGTACCAGACTGTTGTCATTTAAGAATATTTTATTTCCTTCCTCTCTACAGTTTGTCATTTATTCTGAATCTGTGCTAAGAAATTTGTTCTTGTACAGAACAGTCTGGGTTCATATCTCATGCTATTGGCAAAATATTTATTTTATGCTTTCTATTTGCTTTTTTCTTAAAAACAACCGAATAGTATGTGCACTCAGGCCTTCACTTCAACAGTTTGTGAGTTCGATTTCAGTGCCGAGCATTGATATTTGTAGTGATTTAAAATTTACTGTAAAATCTGATCTAATTAAATCATTTGTGCAAAATATGTGACGATTGAATCATGAACAAATCAAACTTTTCTATAAATGTTTAACTTCATGGTAAACAGTTTAATTATAAAGGGCATGCTGTAATTCATTTGGTCTATTATGTTTTAACACCCGTTTTAATATTAAGCTGCGAAATGGGTTCCAATTCTTTATTCTTTTGGGAAGGGGATGGGGGCAACTTTATTGCTTGTTTTCGACCACGTGCGAAGAATCGTACGCATTTAATTTTCCTAATGGAAGCCTCCCCAAATTCTATCAAAAATATAATGTGAAACCTGTGTAAGCGCGTCAGAATTCCAAAAACGATGATTGAACGAGCTTTGTCTGCTTCATATCTAGTATTTCTTTTCATAGTGGATAATTATATCACTTATTCCTGTAAACCGCAACTGTGTTCCGAGTGGAATATACCCAGATGTTTTTGTTCGGAATCAATTGTTCAAACTGTCACTCTTTTATACTGGATGATCCCGAAACGGGTTTCTGACTTCCGCGTTCAACTCTGAAGTCCTGCCAAGAAAAGTGGAGCGTCTCTGGTAATTGAGTTCTGCTGAAAGCCATATGTGGATCTCGGAAGCAATTCTGCTTTTAATTTTGTAATTCAGTCTACCCGAAAATCATTGAGTAACAGTTAAGAACAGTTGCCATTTCTGGCTATTTGGATTCGTCTTAATTTGGAGAATAGGAATTAGAATCTTTGATAATTAAGGATAAGCGACTGAAGGTGGATTAAAAGCTTGTTTAATAGACGATAATTAAGTTCCTTGAAATATTGCTGTAATGCGGTTTCTATTGATGCGTTTTAACTTTAAATTATCTCAATTGTTAAACCCTTGAGGAATCTTTCATCTGTGTAATAATAATTGGTGAAATAATTTATTATTATATTTTTTCTATTAAATTATTTAATTAAAGAAAGCGTTGCTATGGTTGCAATAGACCTAATGCGAAATATCGTTACGTTAGCTTGAGCCATATGTTTGAATAATTGTGATCTTTGGTACTGTGCAGAAGTTAGGAAAAGTATTAACTTGAAAATTGATAAAACGTCGCTCTCTCACAGTTGAAATTATTGTAATCAAATTCATTGATTACTGTAATCAAATTCATTTTCAAATGAGTTCCAGACTATTGGCCAAGTACTAAACTTATGGCTGTATGATTACAAATAATAAAGTCTAACTTTGGAAGTGTAAAAAACTTTATTTTAGTCGAAGAGATTGATGGATTGCAATTACTTAGGAAAATAAGGCAGAATATGACTGTATTTCTGATATACATTACGATTCTGTCCATGTTTTCAACATTGCTTCTGAAGTTACCACTCATTGAGTGTGTTTTCCACTACCTCTTGCCATTTATTTTCAGTTTTAAAAGAATTGGTAAACTCTTAATGTAATTTCCAGATCCAGGAGGTAAATATATGTTAATAATACTTTAAGAAACTCATTTTTTAAAGCACAATATTGCGTTAATATTAATTTACGAGATTTTTGCATTCTTCGGTACTTGATAAATTCATGGTATTTTTCTCGATACACTCTTTATGTATCAAATGAGTATTGACATTAATTTATGGGAGGGTAGGAACTTATTATTGGCTAATTAAATATTAGATAAAAAGGAAGGGATTCGAACATTTTTTTCCAAAATGTCTTTTCTCTTACTTCGAATCTTCATGTTTTATCCCAAATTTTTGACACGAATAGTTTAGTAGTTAAACAGTAATTCCTTATCTGTTGTCTCCGTTAACCCAGGTTTGTTGCCAAAACATGCTTTGAAATCAAAGTATCTTGGTATTTATTTAGTAAGTAACTTGTAATATTATGGCAGAGTACTTAACATTTTTTGTGGCTAAACTACGTCAACATATGAATAATTTTCCATCTTTTCTGATAGAGCCTCATTCTATTCCTAGGGGATTGCAAATTGTACAGATGATCTATTATTCCCTATTGGCTTTTCAACTCATTTAATTAAGTCAATATTCACAATATTATATGCCCATTTAGTCAAATCAATATTCCCGTGAGATTTCTTTTTATGAAAGAGAATTTACATCCATACCGATAATTCGTCTTTCAAGTTTCCTTTGAAAGACAAATCGTAGCATAGTTATTTCATCGAGTCGTTATTTCCAAAAACGGCTTCAGCTTTTATCTATATTTGCTTATTGGTTTCTTTGATGCACGTGGAAAATGTATACTGGAATAGGATTTCAGAATTTATTGTTTTATACTGATTCCTAATTTTCGATGAGCATCAAATTCAATTTAGGTAGATATTAAATTAACGTTTATAATTGTGATATTTAAAAAATTTCTTTGAAAACCATTAATTTCCAGTATTCTAAATAGTTTTGATGCGGATGATTTATTCATCATTCATTGAAGTTCTTGTTTTCAAAAATTAATGAAATTTAATTTTTCTATAAAATAAAGAATTTCAATTGCTTTTTTGAATCTGTTGACAATCTTTAAATTTTTAGAATTCTGGGAGGGAGGGAGATCATAATTCTCTAACATAGCAAAAATGATTTATTGATAAAAGTATTCTGATAATTTCTTTTACGAGATAGAAAAATGAAATAAATTAAAATTTTTCCAGTCTTTCACAGCGTTTCAGGTATTTTTCTATGTTGTTTTTAAATTCGAGTTGTCTCTTTTAATGTTTATGTATTTAAAAATTCACTGATTCATTTTTCTAAATTGATCAATATATTTTATGATCAATATAAAGTTTTTAATTCTGCTTGGATTTCATATTTAGTTTTACACATTCTTTTGTTCTTCGTGTTCATATAGATAGTTAATAAAAATATTGATGTTATTTTAAAAGGCTAAATACTAAATTCTGAATTTATGTTTAATAATATAAATATTTTGAATAACAAAACCCTTTGAGAAATTGGGGAAAAGAATGTTAGATATCTATGTTTTTTTAAGATTCAATCCTGATTATTTTGCTATATATAATGACAGTTAAATTCTTCATGAAAATAGAAAAGTTATAGAATTTAATGCGCAATATGCGACAAAGTAATTTCTTAATTATCTTCTTCGTCATTATTTTCTTATATAATTGTTTAAAATTTAAGAAATGTGGTATACTGATTTATTAGTCTTTTAGCTATATATATATATATATAAAAGCTTTGAATCGATTTTAGTTTTAACGTTTTGATTCTTTGAAATACGAGCATCTCGCAGTAAAAAACTTTAGTATTAAACATATGATCAAGTTTAAAAGTTTAGCCTTCGGATTTTCTTTGCTTTTATTTATTATTTTTTTTTTTTTTCACTGAGGACTTTAAAAAAAATTCTTTTTTTTTTAAATTATCGGAATGGCAACATGATATCTAGAATGATAAAACCCGTATCAAGGGTGTGTTAGATTGACACACGAGCCAACTTCACGCCAATCACATCGCTCTTAAAAAAAAAAATTATCTTTTTTTTCAGCCGCCTTTTGGCAAGATCGGATCGTTACTTGGAAATAAAAAATCATTTTTTTTTTAAAAAGAAAGAAAGAGACGAGAATCTTATATAATTTCTATTCTCCGGGGAATAAAAGCATCCCGCATGAAAAAACCTTTTTCACGTTCAATTCTAAAGTGTCGGTATAAATAGGGCGAGTGGTATTTATTCTAACGCCCATCATCTCACTTCGAAACTAGCTTTTAGAATGATAGATCGCCAAAGATGGCAACCTCGTTCCCGTGGTTGCTGTGTTTCGATGGTCAAGGGCATTTATATGTCAGCCGGTCGTTGCCAGGTTTCCAATGACGTCAGCTCACTTAAACGACGGCGCGGGCAACACAAATGCTATTTTGTATTGAACCCGACTTTCCTCCACATCTCATCCCTTTCGCTAGAATGCAAGTGATCAAAGGGTTCAAACACTTGGGTTTTTTTCCCTTTTCTTTCCTCCTTCATCCTCTGCCTTTTCAATTTCTCTTTCATTCAAGTCGTATTTTGAATATAATGACGTAGGAGATGGATTATGCTAATTTGGAGGACTTATTTTGATTAAAAATGAGGATAATATTTGCAACGCGCCTTTTGAATATCTGACGGAGGGGGGGGGGGTATATCTGAATCATTTAAGATAGATTTTACTTCGTTTTTTGATTTATTTTATTTTTTAACCAGTGATAAATTTCCTTTCCATATTAAGTCTGTAAATATATTTATTTTTAGAAAATTTTAACCATAAAATAACAGAAGGTAATCAATAAAAGCATAAAATAGTAATAGATTGTAATCAAATTGTAACATAAATCTTTGAGACTTGGTTGTGATCGTTACATTTGTTATGAAAATAAACATTTTTCGAGGATCGACATTTTGAATAGTTCTTCATAATTCTGCTTCCAAAATTCGCAGCACGGTGCTTTATTCTGGAGTTGCAAATAAACATAATAACATTGTTTTATGGAGAATTATTAATTAACATAACTTGACCTAAATTATCTCAGTAATGATATTTTATGTAATATCCGTGTACTATTTCAATGTTTAACATTAACTAGGGGTTTTTGTTCAACATCTGTATTTGATAACAATCTTACGCAAAGCCGTGGATATTTTAACCGTGG
Source organism: Latrodectus geometricus (assembly GCA_026290005.1). Taxonomy (NCBI): domain Eukaryota; kingdom Metazoa; phylum Arthropoda; class Arachnida; order Araneae; family Theridiidae; genus Latrodectus; species Latrodectus geometricus. The sequence continues at coordinate 196,672 of JAPDSC010126579.1, forward strand.
ATATTTTGTTCAAATAAATTGCAAAAGTATTTTCCAACTTTTATTTTACTTCTAATACTTACAACATCTTTGTTATCTTAAATATAACTATTTCATGCATAACCAAAATGAATATTGCAAATGTCTATTGTTTAACATTTAATTAATATAATAATGCTCAGACGATATTTTATTGCTTCGTTTAATATGTCATGGAAAACTAATCGTTTTACATGAATAAAACATACGGAATAATTTTTGTTCAGTAAAATATAAGAAATAATATCCAAATTATAATTTTTATTTTGATATAATTTATTACTATGATATATTGATGAATATATCATAGTAATAAATTATATCAAAATAAAAATTACTATATTGATGAATTTTTGATATTGATGAATGTTACTATATTGAGGAATTTTTTTTACTTTTATTATTTTCATTTATATTTATTTAGAGAATTTAATAAATCTGCAATACATAAAATCCTCATATAAAAATGACAAACTGAGATTTTTGAATAAATTTATGTATTAAAGAATAATCAAAATGTTAAGTTTTATTTTTTTTTAAATATGTGTAAAAATTTAAAATTATAGTTGTATATTTTTATCTGGCGTACACAAAGAAATGAGTATTTTATTTTAAAAAAGTATTCCCTAACTCTCTTTTTATTTATTCTTTATGAAAAATCGTTTAATATGATAATATCAATGAACTTAATGTTACTTCTGTATAAACGCACTTTCCTCATTAAATGTGATTGTTTCAATTTGAAGGTATCCTATTTCACCAGGGAGACTTTTGATAATATTCTATAAATTTGGTGAATAATCCTCTTTAAGTCAATATATAATTTTGAAAAAAAAAAATAACAATATAAGATATTATATAATTTTAATGAATTATCAACTTTATTAAAAAATATTTTTAAATATTATATTAATTATTAAATGATATAAAAATTATGAAACTCTAAGCCGTTTCCAACGATAATAATTAAAATCAAAGATTAAATGCAAAATATAAATTAAAATATACTATTGTTGAGATGTTCTCGCAAATCCCACGTAAATGTCCAGAGATTCCAAAGGTTTTTTGGGTTCAAAATACTGCATTGAACTAATTTATTTTAATACTTAAATTTTTTCTTTTTTCTTAAAAAAATCGAAACATCTTAATTTAGAAATTATTGACTTTTGATTGGTTTCATATTATAATTGAATCTGAAATCAATTGAATTATAAATGAGCTGTTGGATTTTTCCTAATTGTGTATACTATTAAAGGTTTTAATTCCCTACTAGAAACCAAGGTAAAATTTGAAACTTTTAAAATTACACACATACTATTTTTTTTTCTTATGCATTAATAAGTCCTAGGGAAATTTATTTATCTTTGTCCTATTATTGAGGTTCGAAACCTAGTTAACAAAAATTGCTCTCGTCTTCAAAAGGCTGTAAGTTCGATATGCGAAATGACATGATAAATGGGCGCATGCGCATTAAAATGCGTGAATTCCTAATTTTTCTTTGCTACCGTCAGATAGAAGTTTTAAAAAGTTTGTGATAACCAGAATTCGTTTTTGAAATGACTTTATCTGAAAACTTTGACATAATCAATAGTTTCTTTTTCATTCAAGTTTTTTTTATGGTGGATATATTTTTTTCATTAAAATTCTTTATTCATTTCATGTATAAAATTAGTTTTTCATCTCGATATTAATCGACATGAGTTAATAATTCATGTCTATTTTAATCTTTATTTTTCTAATTCTTGAAATAAGCAACAAGCTATAAATAAGATTTCTGTTGCACTCATTTTGCATAGAAAATGAACTCCAGCGCTTAGAATGAATTAAATGGAAGCGTATTTTATCTCAAATAAAACTTAATTCACAGATTTTCACATAATGCTTTATTTATACCAAGATTTGTTACACTTTCAGCACTCTTCTCTGTTCCTAGCGAAAGCTCTACCAGTTAAATGGAAACTGCCGGGTTAGAATCTTTATAATTTATCGAAGCAGGGACCAAGCAAAAGACTCCGATGATTGACTTACCTTGCCATCCCCAAAGCTATCATTTCACTTGGGGGCCAATGTGACCACGACCTATTTAAGACGAGTCCCAGTTGCTTGTAGCGAACCCAACTAATCTTCTTTTAAGCCGGGAACGACTACGTAACCAACCAGGCTACCGCGGTCTCGTATTAAGTTGTAAAATGGGTGTAAAACATAAAATTTGCTTTTAACTTTTTAATTAGGTGTAAAACAAAGATGAACTTTTTCAAAGAAGAATTCATTTTATTGAAAAATATTTTGTGAATGTAAACTGAATTCTTTATTTGGTAGAATATTTTTAATAAATATGTAACGGAAAAAATATTTTTAATATTAGAGTATAAAAAACTTTATAAAAAAAATTCTGTATTTTTATTTAAATTTTAGTTATTGTAAATAAATAGCGAGGGCCCACGTGGATAATAATTATGATTTAAAAAAAATAATTATACTTCACGGGAAATTGGAAGCACAAGTTTATCAAGTTTATTGGAAGCTCTAGTTTATCAAAGTCACCTTGAAATTTAAATATATATATATATATATTAATTATATAAACACACACATTCGAATTATCCGCAACGCCATTTCTTCTGTAAACCGAGGCATAGAAATCATTATTATTATTATGTTTTTTAAGAAAAAACTTTTTCTGCTACATAATTGCTTCGTTGGATATTAATGTATATTAGAGGACAATGAAAACATATGAATTGCAATTTCAGTCAAACCGAAGTTGCGAATGAATAATTTTCTTGTTAGGATTTTAAAGTGGAACATCCGCTTCGAGTCCTGTTCTTGATTGGATTTCGCCTTCTTCAAGGCTCATTTCCCGGACAAGTCCCTTTACCATACCGTTTCGTTGATCCTGGGCCCACCCCCACGTGGGCCCTCGCTACATTCTAGCCCGGTACCGAAACTACTGCACGCACACGCAACACCGACCACTTTGCAGACCAGTGAACTACAAAAGCTGGCAGTTAAGAAAGAAAAAGATACTTTTAGAGGGCATTGTCAAGGACATGCAAAATAGATAGCCGGCCACGCTGCTCTTTTGATGGTGTATGCTTCGTTTTCCTTTTTTGTTATTATTATTCTTAATCCCACAGTAGATCACGTGATTGTTAACGAGTCGCTAGCTCGTGAAGTTGTTCGCGAACCTCTTTTTTTTTTTTTTTTTTTTTTTTTCTTCGGAGCGTTGTCAGAAAACCATTAAGGCGAGAGAAAGTTTCTCGGTGCGAAAGTGATGGGTTTGGCCTACACACAGCATTCACGACGAGTCTTTGCAATGGACTGGTTTATCAATGCGAGAGATTGAAGGCAGTTAATGATGGATGATACGATAGCATGTTAGCTTTTAATTGGTATGCTGTGCTTTTACACTGAGTTTGTTTGCATTATGATGCAGATTTAGTTGTCTGTCCAGATGCTTTCCAATGAATTACATACATTTTGATTACTTATCTATTGAAATAATTCAAATAAATTACTTCTGCGTCAATTATCTACTATTTGGAAACGAAGTACAAAGAAACGCTTTCAAATTTACTTAGAAGTGTTATTACCCTAAAAATAACAATTCAATATTCTATTAGTTCCCCCCCCCCTTCTTTCTCATTTCGAATTTATCAACTGACTAATACGTATTATTCTTATAACTACAATTTTTTTTTTTGTACTAATATGTACTAGTTTTGCGTATTGCTTTAAGATGTAGTTTTGACTAAACCTAATTTAATAAATTCTTTTAAACTTTCTTCCAAATAGAGATGAATGACATTTATTTTGCAAATATTTAAGTACCTGTCTTGTATATACCTATTACCACCGTGTAAACAGATGGATATTAAAACTGTATGTTTATAATTCAAATTATACAACATATTTATCATTAGAGATTCTTAAAAATATTGTTTTTATGAATTATGAAAATAACGAGTATCAGTTGATCATTACTTGGTACTTCTTATCTATGATACGTTTGCTGCAAAGAAGCTGTGAAACCTTTAATGAGCGATATCTTTCTTAGCGTAAATGTAACCATTTTCCATGTAAAGGCGTTACTTTTGTGCTTAATTGGTGTAAAAATTTGTGGACAGTTAATGATAGGGGAAGTCTTCATTTGCATCCGCGAAATACCCAGTGAAAATGAAAATTTACTTCTGTTGAAATAGTCATTGAGATAAAAGTAAGTTTTTGTACCAATAACATTCAAATTGCGTATTCAAATTTTTACACAACGTTTCTCAAACGAAAAGGTCTCTTACAAATAAAGAAACTATTTAAGTAAATTAAATTTAATCAAGTTAACAGATAAATTATTAATTTTAAATGAACAATATGGTTTGTACATATTGATGTTTATATCATTCTGCGAATCATTAATACTAAATTAATTCTGTTATATATTTTCATTTATTTTTTGAGAATAAATCAAAGTTACATTAATTAAATGTAATTTTGATTTACTAAAAATTATTTACAATAATTATAATGTTCGTTTCTTCGCAGGCTTTTGAAAATTTGAATAGTTTTGTTAGTTCTTACGAATTCAAGTTAATGGATATCCACTATGCATATTTAGAGAAGCGATTTCCTTATATAAGCACTATTTGTATCTTTGTTTAATATGTATAATTTATAGAATAGTTATATAACAATAAATAGTTATATAACAATAAAAGATTAAGGCGGGTCATTAACTTTAACATTATTACATTGTATTTGTATGTAGGCCATTGAATTTGTTAGCCTAAAACTAATATTTATAAGAACTTAAATTGCATTATATTTTTTTTAGTGGTTCTTCTCTAGAAATAAATCCAAATAACTTGAAATATATTATTTCCTTTTTTTTCTAAACATTTTTGTAAATTTTATTTGTTTCATTGTAATATTATCATTATCACGTTCTCTGGTAATTGTTCGTACAATTGTTCATAATTTCATTATAACAATAATCATTGTAATTATTAATACAATAAATCATTCTGTGGTTCTAATTTGATATTCATATTGCATTTTTAGAAAATATTTTAAAAATATCAAAGTACCAGTAATTTGTATGTGTGGAAAATAAATATAATTATTCTTTATAAACTTCGAAAATAAAAAAAATAAAAAACTTGGAATTTTAGTTTGAAGTCAAACACTAAATTTTTGCCCTTTGAAAAATTGAAACCGCGTCAGTGTATGAGTAATTAAACTTGCTCGGAAGCTTTCAAAATAAATGTTCGTTTAATATGTATTTTATATAATATCTTGTTAAGTTTTGACAAGTGCTTTTACTTTAAAAAATACTTTTGAAACCTGGATTATATCAACAATTAACTTGGCTATTCGATTGAATTGGCCAAGTTTCGCAATTGATTTTTTTCCGAAAGTACACATGGAATATAAATTAAAAAATAAGTAACTGATAGCAGTAACGAATTTTACCTAGAAGCTCGTTAGATATTTGTTCATTGAATATTTTACTTACATTTTAGATAATTGAAAAAAATTAGCGTTGCATTTTGATTCCATCATTAATTTCCTCTCTTAATTTTAAAGACCCTTTAAAGTGATATATTTAACTCTCGACTTCATTAAATCCATTTCTTCAAAATTCCAGCACATTCGTCATAATAAGTACCTGTTAGTGCTGTTATCTAATTTGCATGTTGTCTCTTTCAATTAATTTGTATTTGACTGTGAGTGCTTTTGGGACTATCCAGCTGTTTATTATTTATGAGTGAAATACGTTCTCATATCATTGTATTGTCACTCGAGTTGTATGCCAGTGAATGCTCTAATTTAATTCCCAATCAAATCTGAAATGCGTATGGAATCCAGATCATGCGTACGCAGTTCGACAAATGATTGATTAAACCTGGTATTATCTGTACTTCCTCCACATTCTTTATTAACTATTTGGTTTAGGGGAATATTAATTATCTAATTTGGTAATAAACTTCCTAATACATCTCTCTCACACACAGATCATAGCTATAATTCACTCAAAAGCTATCTATCAGCATCGAATTCCGGTTTGTATCGCCAACTTTTATGTATATCTTTGATTGTTCTCTCTCAATTATTGATGTCTACAGTTGCAGTTAAATGACGTTAACGCGGCTATAATCAAAATTCATTGCAAATATATTTCGATTAGTATTCACGATGTTAACTAAAATTATCGTTAAATTTTTTTTTTAAAATCCATTTCAATAGAGTTAAATTACTTTCATAATTGCATTTAAACTTCAAACCTGCTTTTCAGACTGATTTATGGAATTCGTATTTGTGTTTGAAGACTACAAACATGGATAAATATGTAGTTTTACATAGTTAATGTTAACGTATTTAGTGATGATTTTTTTCAGAGAATTTTGTTATTCCTAGAGCTTTAATGCGTAAAGTATTCATTTAATGTACTTAAATTAGCTTATATTCGCATTGCCCTGAAATGTTTGTGCGCAACAACAGGATTTAAATTAGAATAATTGCTTACGATTTATCGGACGTCACAACTGTGATGGTAATCCTGCTCCAAAATAAACAGTGAGGATGTCTTCTTTACGGTCTACATACCAGGAGAAAATGTTAATATTACTCTGTTGTACATTATTCTAAATACACTTTCCCTATTAACCTTGAAAGTGAAGTCGTTCGTCCTTCGTTATGCTTGATCAAGAAACTGTTACGTGAGTTACGAGTCGTAGCTTCATTTGCTCTCTCAGTCGGAAATATTCCCCGTGATTGAATATTTTATTCAGGGAATGTTTTATTTTTATTACACATGTGGGAAAACATCAGAACATGTAAAAGTGAAGGTGAAATAGAATGATCGAATTAATGAATAAAAAGAAGTGAAATGAGTTAATGTTTGTGTTATTTTGGAGCAGACGATAATCTGCGTTCTGTTTGAAAATGTCGTGCGTAATGGAGAGAATTATTGTTTCTGTTATTTCGTAGCTACAATAATACTCATTGCTTTCTATCTGAAATTGTTTTGTGCGAAATTAAACAAATTATTCTTCACTGTATTGTGTTAATTGGATTAAGGCTTCTGTTTTGCGTCTCAGGAAATGATATTCAATTAGTTCTGTTTTAAAATCTCTTAATTTCCTATTCGGACTGTCGTTTTTAATCCCGATTAACGCTAATCACACTCAGTGTTTACAAAAATTACATTATCACGATTACATTTTAAATGGGAATAATTTTGCAGCTTGAACAAAATTTAATGAGTTTGTGTTGTTCCATTGCGAACTGTAATTAATTTATATAGATATATGTTTCTTGTTAACCATGAGGTAGTTGTTTGTTTCGTTATTATTGAGATCATGGCTAAATCACTTTTAGATAGTTTTTAAATGTTTTCAAAATCATGAAAGTTTTCTTTTTTAATTAATGCTTAGAACTGAAAATTTTAAAATCTTAAGCGATATTGCTCCCAAAATTTCCTGAAATCTCTACATTTTTATCTGTCTTTCGTCGATTCCAGTTTTCTGATCTGACTCTCAGGCTTTCGGAAAGCATTGATTTACACGAGACCATGGTTTAAAGCGATTTCCAATAAATTCTAACAATGCGCATGTTGACACAAGTCGTTTAAATATATGAATAGCTTTTGAAAACGTTGCATAAAATTTGTCTGATGACTCGTTCGGTTTGAATTCAAAAAGACTTGAAGAGCATTTCGTGCGTAAAACATTGATTGTTCCATGTAGCGGAAAACATGACATCCAGTGCTTCTCTGTGACTTGAACTCTTTGAGAATCGAAATTAAAAATACTGTGTAGGTTCATTTTGTTAATAAAACCGATTCCATATGTGAAGACCAAAGGCATCGGTTTGAGAAGCTATCTTCCATTGACCGGAGCCATTAGCACCTTAACAATAGAATAGAAAAAAAAAAGCAAGAGACAGAACATACACTGTGTGATTAGTTTATATTAGAAAAAACGACTTAAATGTGTGTTTTTTTTTATTTTTTTAAAAATTCTACATCAATAGGATAAAATTGTTGTTTCCTTAACTGTATTATTGTGGCGAATTTATTGTTATTATTTCACACCATGATGACACATCTACCTGATGATCACATTTTTTTAAAGAGTGATTTACATTCTAAAAAAAAAATTGTAATTTTCAAAATGAAAGTTTAATGCGTGATCGAGTTATTAATATTTAATAATTATTATGCTAAACATCATTTAATAATCTACATAAATCGTACCTTATTAATCTATAAAACTCATTGTGATCATATATGTTCAATCTTTTTTAATATTTATTCTTTTAACACTGCTGAATTCAGTTTTTAATTGATATTAAGAAGGAAATCAATCAATAGCTTATTGGTACTGAATTTTTCGATTAAAATGATATATATATAGATCACTTGAAATATTATGTCGCATTCTTGCGTATCTCTGAAAATATTCCTTTCCTCACGCTAAGAACACTTATTGACAAGATTCGACTATTAGATGCCTTCTTCGTACTAGATCTTAAGCGATCCAGTTCGTTGTTAAATTCGTGACTGCTTTTTCGTATCGTGATCGTGAGTCACCCGTTAAATCGGCGGTGAATCTTTCAGGTAGACCCTGGATCAAACAGCACCATTAAAGTGTTTCCTAATTTGGTGTTTGTTGTTACGTTAAACACAACCGGCATTGTTTGTCCGGTTCTCTTCTACCCTGTTGTTATTTTACTCATTCGCGTTTAGGTCGTTTGCCAATCCCCATGCGATTCATTTCTACTTGGAATAAGTATTGGTCACGATTCTGTAGTTAGATCGTAATTGATTGGCCAAGTGCAGGAAAAGGCGAGCGAATGGTGTTTCTTGATTTTTGCATTATTTGAATAAAATTATGTTACCATCTGAAAATCCACCTTTAAAGTTATATTTGATATTAGAATCTTACTTCACTATTATATAGTACTGAATGTGAAAAAGTATTCTGCACCAATTAACAATAACCATGAAGTAGTTCGTTAATTTATTGGCATCCATTTATTTGCAATTGATGAAAAAGGATAACTTAAAATCAATCATAAATTGTCTAGCAAGATTCTCGAAATCATTTGCTGATTTTTTCGATCATTTATATTTTTAACTATATTGTAATAATAATGGAAATTCGATTTTCATCGTATATAGATGTATATAGTTTCTTTTCTCCATTACTTACCTTTTTTTATTTACCAATATTTAACTTTTTTATGTGTTCTCATGTCATTAAGTTTGCCTAGTTTAAGTAGAATTACACACACAAATAATAAAAAGAGAGCATAAATTTTAAAAGCTTTATTTCTGAATTAAGAGGAATCTTAGTGAAATAAATTGTTTTAATTATATGTTTGATATATCTGTGGCTCTGTAAATGAAATACAATTTGTTCTTTTCTTTAATTTTTCGAAATGGATTCTTTAAATGAATTAATAACTGATATTTAACGTAATTATAAAATCAATTTGAAGTATAATCAACAATGCATCTTTTTCTTTCTTTAAAAATCATTACATCTTATTAACAGCTTATTTATTTCATATTATTCTTGAAATTTAATATTTCCAGTTTATTAATTTATTGTATTTTATAATTTTTAGCATAAATTAGATCTTAACTTAATTATTTATTAATTTATTATAATTTGTTAGTTACCGAGTTTGCTCATATTTGTAGTAATATTACTATGACTATTTTCTGTAACAACAATAAAAAACAATAAGCTGCCAGTGCTTTGTATTATTGATGTGAAATAAATAACGTTATTTTATTAAATGATGAATATTTACCTAAATTTCTTTCACACCAAATTAATCACTTTAATAATATTTGTTATTTTGTTCATGAACATTATAATTCTTCATAGCTCTCTTATATTTTTTTCTAACTTAAAGAGAACAGCGCATCACACCATATTTATTTGAATTGAATTGTTAGTATGAGAAGATTATTGCAACAACGTTGACAAAAGAAAATAGGTCATTTTAGGATTATTACCGCAGAAAGGATCGATTGTACCAACACAGCTGTTAAAATACAATTTTTGTTGTTTTCTCTATTTCGCTTTAGCAGAAATTGCTGTACAATTAAAGTTGTGAATAATAGCTGCAACGCCGTTATATGTTTCTTTAATTATTACTTTTATTCTTTAACTATGCGAAATTTAAACTATTTATACTGTATGTGATACGGAATGTTTTGTGCTAAAATATTTTTGAACAATCATTCATTTAGCTCTATTATTCTAAACAGCAAAAACATTTGTCATCAAATATTGATAGTGTAAAATGTAATGAATAACGTCTATGTGAAGAAAAGTAAATTAACTCTTTAATGAAATTTTAAATTATGTATTTAGCATTGTTGACTATTGTTTGTTTAAAGATAACTAAATAAACAAGCCTGTAACTTTGAGTGACTATTTATTTTAACGGCATATATATATATATATATATATATATATATATATATATATATATATTTGTTTCTATTAACTATTAATTGATTTTTGTTTCTAAATAAAATTATTCATTTTTTTCACTAAAAATATTAAAAAAAACTCATTATATACAATTATTATTTATTAATGCTGTGCTGGGACTATATTTAGTGTTTTTTAAAACAGTAAAAAAAATATTTGATCTAGTTATTTGAATAAATCTAAATTTTCGAAATTTGACTCTTATACTTTAGTTCATTACATATTTTCGTTTACAGTTTTATCAATTTAATTCGTTACAATAAGGTGTTTATTGTCTTCGAATAGTCAATGTTACAACTTCGTTTCAGCAGTTTGTTCGTTCGATTCTCACAGATGGGACTCGATTCTTTGTGAGGCTTTGGATTCTTTTTTTAAATTCTAGTTCCCCATCTAACCAATAAAAATTTACCATAAATCGGTAAGCAAACCAAACTAAATCTTGGAAGATGCAGAAATTTTTACCTCAAATATAAGGATAATTTCGCCATTTTTCCCTTCTGTTTTAACTTTAAGAATAGTTTTATAAAGATTATACAAAATTACATTCGCCTTTTTAAATTACACTCATAAATGGAAACAAAGGCACTTAAATGTCCTGTCTCTTACATAAAGAGTGTTAAGGATGATATTACTAATTATATATATATATAATTTCATAACCATCGTTACTTTCTTTTGATGTGGCATTAGAATATTTTGACTTCTGTTGAAATGTACATTAAAATAAAGACAATACTTAGCACGCTATTTTTATTAGTTGTTTGATATCAAATGTTCATCTAATAACAATTAAAGCTGTTGTTGAAATACGTGTCCCTCGGATATTATTTCGATATCGGACGCCCGTGAATTTCCGTTAAGAAGGTAATTACACCACTGCACGCGAAAGAGGAAAATTAAGTTATCTAAGTATTTACCAGCTTTTTTTTTTTGTTTGACTTTATCCATTAACTATTGTTACTTTGTTGACCTCAAAAGGGTGGTTTGCCTTGATTTTTGGCGCAGGAAGCTGCTTCTGTGATGATATCCAAGTGGTGCAGTTTTTTGTTCATGCTCACACATGCGTGGTCCACCAGTAGTAAATCGTAAAAGCAATCCCTCCAGTTGCAAAGTATTCTGAGAGCACTCAGTTACCACCTGGTTTCTGGTCCATCAACTTTAATTTTGGTGGAAGTACAGTTTTAATTCCTTTTCACTCTCTGGGAAAAGATAATTTGCTTTTAATTCTCGTTCCGCATGAAATGCTTGTAGTGAAATCCCTCTTAGCTTTAATCAGGTTTTTGTCTTCCGATGAATTCTTTGTTTTTTGTTACGTATTCGGAGTTTTTGCGCAATGTAATTTACAGACGTTTCTGTTGAAAGAATTATTAACAATTATCGAAGAATTTAAAATGGAGTCAATATTATCTTCTCCTTGATAATCACTATTCAATATGCTTCCACATGGTTTCAAAACAACTTGTATTTTCGGCATAAAGATTTGTTTCACACAATTGTTAACCACTTTTAAGCGGAAATAATACTTTTTAAAATAATTATTAGACCTATATTGCCTCATAAGGGTTTGATTTAAGATTATTTTAATATAAATGGCCTTGTATTGCATGGCGGCATAGATACAACAATGAATTGGTGTGGGATATACTAAAAGGCTGATGCGATTAAAAATATTGAAAATGACATTCGGGATCTTCAAGTACCAATAGAAACTAGAGTTAAGAGAAGGCTCAGATTAAGATAAGCAGAGTTTGTTGATGAAGGCTAAAATTTTAGGGTCGTCAATTCGAGTGATCTGATGAAGAGGAGAACAGAATGCGAAAGGTTTTGAGGAAGACCCTGGCTTGTTAAGTGAGTTATTGTGCCAATTAAAGAAATTATTCATCTTTGAAACACAAATTAAATTTCTTTTTTGCATTATATTTTTCCCACTGACAAAATTGGTCAAATCATTGTCAAGGCTTGAAAAATATTGATTTTTTTTTTTTTAAATATTATAGCAGTGGTTTGTACTATTACTTTTACTGTTAATTTCAATGATATTTTTGTTACTTTGGAAAATTTTTAAATTCTACCACGTTGCACACACACACACAAATCTATTCATAAAAGTCCATTTGTAATCAGTATAAATTCTGAACATAAATCACAAATACAAATGAAGACTTTCACGTTTTAAATGTTTTCACTAATTAATGACAAAGACATAACCTCAAACATGTTTTCTGTGTGTTCGGCTAATTTGGGGAATCATCGTTAAAATATAACCGTAATTCAATAAATTTTATTCATGGGAATTGAATAGATTAAGTATCATTCATATAAGTATATAAGTTATTCATTGTGACTGAAGTTGCTAACGTTTCATGATTGTCAATCCCTTCGTTGGACTCTTCCCTTTTCATTATATATTTAATATTTATGTTAACCAATTGAACTGGAGTCGCTTAGAATATTATCTTTTGTTGAGTGCCTAAGAGCAATGCATATATTTCCTTGTTAGATAAATATTATGTAATATCTAAGTGCAACATGTGAACCGTAATTATATATTTCAATGTTTTAATAATTTATATGATATCGGCGAGACAAATGAGACATAAAATTATGTTTTCGGCACTTGAAGAATTCGAACCTATTTTCATTTGGAAATAAAAATTCGTTTACTTCTGTGATTTTCCTGTGTTAATTCAAAAGCGCCATGTAATTAATAAAATTTGAAGAAATCTTATTTTCTCTTTCAGAATCTTTATTCTTGTGTAATCGTTTTCTTAGGTAAATCGAATTCGATTTTCTTTTTCTTTTTTGTAAATAACAAATGCTTGTTATATTTATTTTTCGATGTATGCATATATACCAATATTTTCCCATGTTTTCATTAAATATAATGACAAAAATTAATTAACCAATAAATCAAAATTAAAAATTTCTTTATAATTATTTATGATGCATAATATCTTATTAATCTTACATTCCATTTAAATATAACGTCCTTTATCTACGAAAGAGGAAAACAATTGCATTAAAAATAATTATTTTTAATTATTGATTCTGATAATTTATTTTAAAATGAAGCATGGATTTTTTTTTATTTTAAAACTTTTAATTGACTATTAGATGTAAGAATTATATCTTGTTATATTGATTTTTTTAATACTAGAATTTATTTTCATCTAATTTCATTTTCTAAATATACAGAAAATATCCAGAATGAATATAATTTTAGAAATTTCGTCCACCTCAAGAAAAGAAATCGTTTATTGTTCTATTTAAAAAAAGTTAAAAGTGAAATTTAGTTAAAAAGTAAATGAAAGAAAATAGCAAACAGTAAATATTTATTTTTTTAATCTATTATTATGATATTGTAAATGACTTTAACCAATTTTTCTTATGATTGAACAAAATTTTGACAAAAATTTTTAATGAAAATTACGATTAATGTAAAACTTTTGTCTTCAAATCCCAATCATACATTTATTTTGTTACTGAATGAATGCGTCAATTTAAATTCTCTTTCGATTATGTACTTCTTAAAGAAATTAATTGCCTTTTAAAAATATTTCCTACTAAATAAATACATTAATGGTTCAACCTAATTAAAGATTCTTTCAAAATTTTTATGAGAACTTTTTTCAGTTTGGCTTATTTAAAAACAGGTATTTCAATTACAAGAATTGTCTGGGAAGTAACTTGATTAAACACTGATTCATATACTAGATTTGTTATTAACTAATAGGTTATATTAATTTATACAAAGCAATGATTATTAATAACTTTCTGCAGACAGCGCGTAAGAGCTTATGCACAAAAGCATCCGTTTTATTCTATTAGCTGTTCGTTTTATGTTTACATTTAAAATCGTCGTTATTTGCGTAACATTATCTTTTGTTCCGTTAGACGTTTTGCAACGTCATTTGTCGTTGCACATTATTATTTTTTTTTCTGTTTCGCTCATAAACTTCGGTTAGGTCGTTGCCATCCCAGGTCAATATTCTGTAATAATATGCACTTTTAATGACGAAATAAGAAATGTGTCACTGTCGTTACGTTTACAGTGTCGATATGTAGAAAAATTCATGTCGAATTCCCCTCCCCCTTTCTTTCATGCTAGTATTACAGTCTAAGCATCTGTTTTTAATTCAGTGGAAAATGACTGGTTATAAGATATCCATTTCATATTCAGACAGTGAGATGACTATGGTAATATAGAGACAAAATCTCTCTTCGTTAAGTTCATATTCGTTAAGTTTTGTGAGATTTATATATATATATATATATATATATATATATGCACGAGTCTTTTGATCATTGTATGTGGTATATGACTGACTGTTTAATGAAATATATTGGAACTTTCAGTGACGATTGTTTTTAGCGATATCTATTGAACATTGATTCATTTCATTAGAAAATATTATTTTTATAAACCCCATTTGTTAATGAAATGCGTACAAGAAATAAAGCATACCTCGCCAAATCCTGTTAATACTGCCTACAAAATCTGTAGGATAAGGATAAGTATATTTAGAATTTGCTATTTTCCAGCCTGAATAAATCCAAGTGATATTGGTTTTATTTAAACAGCTGTGGAAATGAATCAGAACACGGTTTATCCACAGATTGCACATTCAATTTTTCCCAATCGCAAGGTGAAGACATATAACGCAACACTTTGTCCCCCACAATCATTGAATTACATTTAAATTGTGTTTTCATCTAATAAAAATTGACTGGGAAGCATCTGGAATTTTTCAATCCAATTTCTCTAACATTTCTATTACATCTTCAGTAGATCAAAGAATAATTTTGAGTTGTATAATCACCACTACAAATCTCAATTTTAAACACAAGAATAAGTAACTTATCATATTGCTCAAGACAATTCATTACTTGACTAGTCTTTATCTAGTTCAGTTAGATTAACATAATCCAAATCATTCATTTCCATGACAACAGTTGTGTAAATATCCTCACTTTTTGTTTTGGTTAAGGAAATTCATGTTCTTGAAATATCACTTCTTATTTAAATCGGCGACATTCTATAATTGTCTAATTGTTTGTTTCTCTACATCCCTTATGGATTTCAAGATAAGAATTGTTCAATATTTCACGACTATGGTGTGAAATATAGAACATTTCTTTTCTTTCCTCTGCACATTTGGAAATGTTTATCACATGTTGACTTTTCCTTGTATAGATATCATTTTATTAAATTTATATACATTCGTTCAATAGTAGAATAATTGAGTGGGTATTATGCTTTTCACTCTGCATATTTACTATCTAATTTGGCCAGAAAACAAAGTTCTAGTTCATCTTCTAATAAATATTAGATTGTATGAACAAGCACATGTGCAAATTTAGTAGCTATAAATTGGCCACAAATTTTCATCGACACAGTTAAGAATTTGATACTTTCACTTTGAGAAGGAGAGTTATTAAGTTGTTACGTTTGCAATTTGTGGGAAATCGTCATGATTTTATATTTTTAACACATTTTTTGGAATACTTTTAATTATCTTAGGAATTTTTTTTAAATATTATATATTTTTTTTTATCAAATTTCAAAATGCAGTTATGTTACAAATTTCATGGGTTAATAATGGTTACCCAAATGACTACATCGCCATTTAACTTGTATATGAATAGGAGTATATTATTAAGGCTTTTTATTTGTTTTTAATTTACTTTAAATTTTTGTGGAGTAATTAATATGAACATTCGAGCTCAATTTATGTATAATGTGATTGTAGCCAAATGATAGAAATAAACAGATTTAAAAACGTCGAATATGCTTGTTGGAGCAAGAAACATTATTCTTATAAACTAATTTTTGATCTTCAGACTCAAACTCTTCTCGTTGTGGTTCACACAGCAGCTACTCATTTGTATTTAATAAAAAACTATGGATAATTGCGTATTCAAAGACAATGAGCACTCAGTCATGTAACAATTAATACGAGACTGTGCCCGTGAGAATACAGAAGTGAAATAGTTGCAGAAAATTGATCCTAGCTCTTTTATTAACATTATGCCATCTGTTGATATGCCCTTTCTAACCTAGTGAACATATCGATTGCATCTCTGATGATTGGGAAAACATGGTTTGTTATGATGAATCACGATTTCAATTGGTTAAAGCTTATGTCAGTTTTCTGAATGCTGTGTCAATCTTCAAACCTATGAGTCCAAGTTCTAACCTAACTACCTTGCAAGTTGTTGTATTTCCATGATTGCGTAAATAAATTTTACATTGCATTGGTTAGACTCTCTTATTAAACTGAAGCAAACCTCGATTGGAAATGATGGTATACAAACTGAATGATCATTCTGTCATTCATGAACTTTGTAATATAACATTCATACCAGCGTTTGGGAAACATATTGAATAATTCCAGTGAAAGCTTTAGTTAGCTACCTAGATCACCAGACTAAAATTTATTTAAGCTTACGTGAGGCACTCAATATGAGTTCACGTATACAGAATTCTGCCCTGGGAACACTTTCTTGGAACAGTTGTAAACGCTGTCAGAGATACACAATGCCATTGTTGGACTGAATATTCCATAAGAGAACTTACCTCTTTTGTCATATTATTGTTATGTTGCTTGTGACACTTTACTAGATAAAGAAAAAAAAATCTTATATGCTATATGACAGTATATCCCACAGCTTAACATCCGCTAAAATAAGCGAAAATATTAATGTTTGTAAATCCCATTATTTTGTATAGTTTTACTTTAGTCTTTTTTTGTTGTGTTGAATACCATTCTAGAATTTAATTTTTGGATTTATATTTTTTACGAGACAGAAATTACTTAGATACAAAAAAAAAAAAAAAAAAAAAAAATTACGTATTTAGTTAATCCTCATGTATTATTTTTCTCGGAAATGTTTACTAATTTAGCATCAAGGATTAAATATTTATTTCACTGCAAATATTTACAAAAAGTTTTCGCTGAAGGCACGACAAAAGCGCCACCTTTTATTGTAAATGTAAATTATAACTCCAATATACTATCATGCCACGATAAAAAAAAAAAAAAAAGCTGCGAAGAATCAATTGTTGCCAGCAAGAGGTACGTGCATACACGTCGCGTTTCATTTTAAATATTAACTTATCAAAAAAGTTTATCCCGCATTTGTTTTTTTTCGTTCCGTCTACCCAAATTGAAAAGACCTTATCTGCAGAAAATAAAACAGCTAAGAATGTAGTGGATTTGTCGCTGCCTGTTTTTATCTAGTTTCATTATTTCTTCTCTCGTAAAACGCTTCTGCGTGATAGACACTGACTGCAGTACATATCTGAGTTTCTTAGAAATTGAGTCACGTATCCATCTTCGGTCGACTGATAAATTTTTACTTTCTTTTAAAAATAAAGCTGGAAGATTGGCATCTGCACACCATCCAGACAGTTTCTTCCGTGTTTCCGGAAAAGGGAGCCCTTCCTTCGACAGTCTTTCAATTTGATCGACTGAGTTTTATGTTGCTACAGTGGGGAATTGTGAGTTAGTTCAAAATAGTGCTTGTTATACGATGCGAATAGTTTTTCACTAACAAAGAGATTATTTGTATATTGAAAATATACATAAATAAAATCCTAAATTTCGTTTGTTCACCGAATTTTCGTCTGGGATTGAATGGATAACAACTGAATAATATAGAATGAAGCATATATCGGGATGTTGGTCTTTAGTTAATTTAAAACATACGCTATATTTCTTTTCGAATTTCAATTACAACATTCATAATCAACACTGATTAAAACCTCTGTATAGTTGCATATACCACAATGCATAACTGTTCTTATTTTTTTTTTCTTCTCCAACGAATGTGTTTTCGCTTTTGCCAATGCATCGCTGATTGGAAATCCATTGGAACTCTCGAATAAAAGGACTTCTTACTTCAGTATTTAATAATTTCGTATAATTGAAAGGAAATTTTAAACGTTCCACATTTCACTTGATTTGCTTTTAGTTAATCTGTTCATGAAACTTCAGTTCGTGTTGCAGAATAATGTTTTAAACAGTGCGCAAGATATACTCTTGAAGCCACAGTCTGTTAACTAAAAATGAAATAATATAGGTTATATTGCGTTTTAGGATTCATTGTAAACTTCTTTTGTTTAATGTGTATAATTCTCGGTTTGATCAGGACCACTGTCAAGTAATGAGAAATGAATGTTGTATTTCTGGTTTGCTTAAACACATTTATTGGTAAGGGTTTTTGGCAACATCACAAGTCTCACCTTTGATTCTCAATAATAAGGGAAACATTTTTCTGGAAATTAATACACCCTGTGAATGTCGAAGACATTTTGATTTTTTTGACTTCACTTCGTAGTGTTAAATACCTTTTTCTAAGTATACTTCTGCTTCAGCAAAATAAGTGTGTAAAGTCAATCAGCTTAGTTTTAAAATAATTCATTTAAAGTAATTATGGAAATTTAATTGCATTTGCAGTTAATCAATGTCATTGTTTAATTTTTGTCTTGAATAAGAGTTAGCTGTTCCTCACCAAGAGATTAGGAATGAAATACAAAGTTTTATATCGTTTGCTCTCATATCTCACCACTAATTTTAAAAAAGCTTTTAACAGTGGAGGAGATGACGTGATCTATTTGAGTGCACCCCCTTGAAGATTAAAAAATACTTGATTTAATTCCGACTTTATCAAATATTGTTTTTTACTGTACACGACACAAGAACAT
>JAPDSC010126579.1:215914-244364 GCA_026290005.1 Latrodectus geometricus
CTTCATACAGGAAACTATACTTATAATGAATGAGTACTCTCAAAAGAGGAATACATTTAATGAGAACAGTTTTCATGTTTTGTGCTTTTATGTTTTATTTATTGTTATGTCAAAATTAATCCTCTAATGTCTGTAAATTTAATATTTGCAGGATTATTCAGTTACTGATTTGCTGGACTACTTGAGGACTAACGAAGATTTCTGCCTTTTTAACGAATCGGAGTTACTCTCACATATATGTAGTGGTTTTCCTACTGCAGATCAACTGTTATAGTTGGATTAATTTAATATATGTGAAAACAAACCATGGTACCATTCCACCAGGGAGCGTTTACCCAGGGTGAGGGCCCACCCTGAGTATGGTGGGTCCGTAAAGGCCGACAACAGTCCACCCACTACTCGAAAATTCGCCAGCCGTTTATAGTTACAACTTTTTTGGTTATTACTATAAAAAGAAAAGGTTGCTGAGTTTGTTAGAATGATGGACGGACGACATGACATGTCAGTGGACCACGCGAGATTGTTGTCCACTGCAGGAGGCTACTCGTCTCTAGACAGCTCAGCCACCGGACATCCGAACTCTCAGCAACTGAGGCCTCCTTACGGGGACTTGTGCCGACCCCCTGGATCGGATGCGTCCACCTTGTCCGCCTATCACAGTCGGTATCTGGCTTCGATGCCATTAACGACAGGTGAGTGAGCTTCTTATTTCGTTTGAGTCGGTGATCAAAGCTCGTTACTATCTAAGACACATCCCTTATCTTTTCTTGTGTTTGTCTGCTGTCGGCGGTAATGCAAATAAGGCCATCCGAAAGCGAAGACGGAACATGTCATGTTTAGATTAAAATTGTATCGCATCCCTTTCGATAGCGATTTTTCATCCTTTCTTTTGAAATTAAACTGTTTAGATTGTTCTAAGATGAAACGTTAAGGAATTCCTGCGCTGATAGATTCCTAAAAATTTCCTTTCTTTGAAACTATTCAATTTAGTGATTTCTCGATAAGAATGTGTTTTATTTCAAGTAATAATGATGTAAATTATGAGAATATTTTTTAATGATGCCTCTACTTATATATTGCTTATACTGAGCATAGCTTATTTTCTTTTCTTTCAAAACTTTGAAAAATACATTAAATAAATATTTACATAATAAAATAATTAGAATAAATATTTTTCTTTCCGCTACCTATTTTATAACGTGTAATACCTTTGTTAAAAACTAGAAGGAATTTTTCTTTCCGTTCAAAATTATTCCCATGTGTCCATCGATTTTTTATTTAGTAAAAGACTAAATGTTATTTCCTTTAATGATGAACTTATTATTGGGTGTTATAATTTACTACTTTTGTTATTTTGTTTCGGATCTTCGTCTTTTACTAAGTAGCATGGAAAGCTATATTAATCATATTCCTCCGCAATTATAACGCAAGATACATAATTGAAGTGATTTAAAAGTTATTGTGCAGATTTCCCCCCCTTTGGATTTTGTATTAGAATCATGGTAATGTTACATACTTCCGACAGATGTCACTAGTAGTAACTAATTGCATTTTAAATATTATACAGCCGACAATTCTATAAATTCTGCACGAGTGAATCGTTGTTCTGCGGAATAAATTCACGAAATAAAAATGCTGAAACAAAAAAATTTTTGTGGGAAATTTAAAGTGAAATTTAAATTAAAACAATGTACATAACAGTAAATATCAATTTAGAATTTCAAAAAATATTCAGTCTGTGAATCTTAGATTCTTACATTCATTTTTTAATTATTTCTTTGTTTCCATTCATAAACAATGATGTCGCCATTAAATTCAATGGTACCTGTTACTAAACCTATTCGGCACATCAAGATTCTTCCCATCAGAGTGATTAAACCCCTTCCCCTTAAAAAAAATAGTGGCAAAGTTTTTCCAATCCCCCCCCCTCTTCTATTTATTCAGTTTCGTAATAAAAAGATTTTCAAGGCCATTCTCTCCGTTCCATCAATGGCTTTTCGATTAACTTTTCTGGTGTGTACAGTAATTACACAACATACCCCTTTCATTTTTCCTCCCCCCTCTTTTACCAGGCCTCATGATAGGTTGACGCTGTTTACCCTGAGGAAATTGCGTAAGCGAGAGGGTATTATTTCCTCTAATTCGGGGTGGAGCGAGGAGGACACGAGGAAAACAAACACAGAATAAAGTGAAGTGAAAAAAAACGACATGAATGAGGTCAGTGGAAAGTGGGGATAACGGCGTGGGAAGGAGAGGATGCCCCCAAGGCGAGAAAAAAAATCGCTTGGTTGCCGTTCGGTGGAAGGATTCGAAACCTTGGGAGTTTTCGTTGAGAATCTTGCTTTGTACAAAATGTGTTTGCAATTAATTCAAGACCCCCCCCCTTGTCTGTTTCATGCTCTCTTTCTTTATTTTTTTTTTTTTTTTTAATTTTTGTAGAATTCACTTCGAAACAAAATGCGGTAGGATATAAGTTTTCAAATCTTAGGAAATTTGTTGAAATTCTTAATTTAAAACATTTTTATTTCTTTTTTACCTGGCTTTCTTTCTTCTCTTCTCATGTTGCTTTATCTTTTGAAAATCAATAAAAGCATATATCGTAGGGGCAGGAAACCTTTTATTATATGAGTTATTATATTTACAGTTTTCACACACACATTGTTTCCTTTGCTTCAATACTGCAAATTAAATCTTATATAAAGAATAAATACCACGAACAGTATTCATATGTCGTACTGTTCGTGGTACTTGGTCTGAAACAGTTGTGCTGGTTTGTCAAACCAAGGCATCTGACCCGGAATGCCTATGTGATTCCTGGTTCAGATACACTCCGCCACTCCTGAAAATCAGGTGATATAGGCCATTGAGAAAAATAGGGATATTCCAAAACTGATCTAGTGCATTTAACAAACAATGGGATTCGCAGTGTTGATCCAATTTATTAGTTTCATCAGTTGCTAGACGTATCGTCTATGGACTGCTTCTGTTGAGTCACATAAAATCCCGCATTTACGGAATTCGCATTGACACCACATAGCACACACTACTCATTGCAGGTACCAACAATATCCAAATCATAATCAAGATGCTTGAGAATGACAGAACTTCCATGTATCAAAAACATTAGGCTTGTATCACATTCAGAAGTCGTGAATGTGAACACATTTAATATCGGTTGTACTTCCTTGTTGTTTTTTTCCCCCTTAATCGCAAGTAATAAGCACATTTTTTCACCTTTTTTTGATACTTTACCTTTCTTATGTTTTATATCTGTAGAATCACAGAGCTATAAATACGTGTAATTTATCATCTTATAACCACTTGCGAAATGAAACTTCAAACCAAACACGCGCGAATCACAAGCGCATTTTCAACCTTTTGGGTGCAGTTAGTTCTATTTTAGACTATGTTTCACAAAACAAACCATTCATTTCCTATTCGGCATTCCTATGTTATTCCGAATTGTCTAGGTGTACCCTATCTTGCTTGAAATTTGAAACATCCTATGACGGAATTTGCTGAAATTTGTATAACATGTTCTCTAAAAAATACGCTTTTCTAAACATATTCTTAATTATGTTAGTTAATTTAGTTGTGTTAGGGAATAATAATTGCTTAGTGATATAATTTAAGCCAGATTTTAAATTTCAACTGTATTTTTATCAAGTATGTAATCTTGTCTATAATAAATCTAATACATTTTCTCAAATTTTTAATTCTGATTAATATACTTTATTCGCAATAATAACTTATTTTCAATTTCCAGAGTTAAAAGTTATATATAATTTTTTTCTAATTTTTATTGAAAAGGTTTTGGCAAGTCTTTTGATTCGGCTCTTAGAAATTACTGTTTCGGAATTCAAAATGAAATCTCTTCATTTTTCGAATTCAAAATAAATTACTACAAGATATTTTTAATTTAAATTCGAAAAAGTAATTTGATTCTTTATTCGGCTTAAACATGCTTAAAATAAAATGAATAAATTTCGCCTGCTAGCATTTCTTATCGAAAGAATATAATTTCTTTTAAACTTGTAAATGGAAAATTAGTCACTTACTATAATTGCTTGATCTGTTTAACTTGAACTATTTTTTTTATGGAGCATCTGTTTGAATTTTTAATTTAGGAACTTAAATAACTTCCTTATTATGATGAACCGTGTTATCGTCGAAACTCATTGTTCGAATGACCTTGGTTATAGGAATAATTTAAAACTTTGGTTTTTATTAACTTCTGAACATTAAGATAACATAATCACCTAACAAATTGGATTCTGAATCGTGTAAGGTTATCTTTGTCCAGATCTGAATTCCAGAGTAAATTGAAAGATCCTTTGAATTAGATAAAAATACACGATACGCAAGGAATAAAATATGAGCATTTCGGCAAATTTTTCAAAAAATAATTATTTTTATTTGACGAATTAGTATTCATTTCAGCTTTTAAGGTTTTCCTTTCAAGTAAAGCACAAAAGCTAAAAATACCAGTTTTTTTTTTTATTTTGATACTGTAATCGATGAATAATAATCGATGAGTTTTAATAATTGTGGAAATTGTAATCGATGAGTTATAGGATTGCTGATTAATTGGATCGACTTCTATGTCAGTCATTTATAACTTATTGTGCGTGTGCTTATTGTCTATTTAATTTATTAATTAAAATCATTATTTTAACTAGAAATTTATCAGTATGATTACTTTATTTCTATGACTTATTTTATAAAAAAAATTTTTTTTATTGTCTTTTCCTTTTTATCATATATCTTTAAAATGAATATTTTAGAACATTTTATTAAATATAGATATTTTTTTGCGCGGCCTATTCAAAGCCAATGCTTTATTCTAATGATAATTGAGATTCGATTTTAATAAAATATAAATAAATTCTCCTTTAATCGTTTATTTTTTTAATTATAATTAATTGAGTTTGGAATTCTTCACCGCCCATTAAATGTTATTAAAGTTATGTTTTAATGCTGATGTTTTTTACTGCTTCACTTTGTTTTCAAGGGCTACTTCTGTTATTTTTCTTCAAATTTTAAAAATTTTCGATACAGCAAATTTTTTTCATTTATAAACAGATTTTTCTCGGCATTTCCGCATAATTTTTTCAGAGGTTTCCTATTGAAGTTTGAATCATAAAATATGTGAAGACGTGTCCCGTAAGCACGAAATTGTCTACAACTGTCTATTCAAAAATCTACAACTTCACAATCACTCGCCAAAAATTCATTATTTTCTAGAAATTATTTTCAAAAGTCATTTACAGTTTGGCTACGAATTCCCACAAACGTGCACATTTTGATATACATTAAAATTAATGTATGCACCCAATAAAGAAAACAGAAGCGTTAAATAAATTATCACAGTAGAAATTTGTGCTTCGTCAGTCTGATGTGAGAAAAGTTTCTAATTGCTTAGAGTTTTGTTCTATTCCAGAAGCATAACCGAAAAAGATATCCGTTAAACGAGCCCGTTAACAAATCAATTTTATACACATTCTAATTTTATGCATTAGTGATTAGGCGTGTACTTAAATGTGACATGGTGGAAAAAATAGCCCAATAACGAAATAGGAAATAACATTTACCTAAATCAAAACTAGAAAGGCGTGTTTTCAATTTAAATGTCAAGGTAACGAAATATTGGTGTTGTTGGTACTTAATATCTTGCTACGTTTGCGAATTCGCGAATTGTGACTACCTCTTCTGTGTATTATAATTTAAATATAGTAGTAAGATGAAAAAGAAAATTGCAAAATGCTGATATATAATGAACTAATGTTAACCAAAATATTATAACATAACTGCTGTCTAAATGTCAAGGTTACAATATATATTTGAATGTTAAAAAGTGTATGTGCTATATTAGATTTGCTAATATTTGAACTGACTTATATTTCTACCTAACAATATAATATGGCTTACATAGTTGTTTTGTGCTTACGGGACACTAAATATTAGTTCAATATAACAAAGTATAGTGAAACTATTTTCTTTGATTAAAATTTTACGAAATATAAGAAAAATAAATTTTAGCATTGTTATAATTAAAAGAAAAATTAGTGATTCTAATCAAGAAATGATATAATTAATAGTTTATACCTTTCCTCATCAAATATGGTCAATTTCATAATTGTAGCATAAATAAATGTTAATCTATACTAATCTCGTTAAATTATTTGAATTTGATGATCTCCTAACGAATCAGCCTAAGATTATAGATGTAAATATCAATAGTTAATATATACATCCATAATCTTAGACTGATAACATGAGGGATCATTGTTAAGGCTTTTTTCAAATTCGCTTTATATTATTTTTAATTTGTTTTTTAGTTAATTACTTGAAATTTACACCAAGTTTGTTTATGGCAAACAGTTCTCTATAAAGTTCAGTATACAAATATGAGGAAACTATTTCTTAAAATTTGATTTAACTAAGGAGACCTTGAGATTTGCTTTATCCAGGTGCCATAAAAATTAATCTTAGATCTTAATCATGGCTCAACATATTTGGACCCTAATCTTTTAATATTTGATACTAATCACAAAAATAAATCAAAAATTCTTTTCACCTAAAGCATGCAATCTTTTAATTCAAAATTCAAAATTACATTGATGACATTTTTTCCTGCCAGTTCCTGATTGTGAGCTGCCTCTTCTCTGAACCACCAATTAATTTTATATCCTTTTGTTTGAAAATAATAGTTTGAATAGTGGAACTACACCAACGACTTCTCATCTCCTTTTTTTTTTTTTTTTTTTTTTTTTTTGCACGAGGTTAAAAGCAACAGTCATTGACCGCACATGCAGTTCGGCGCTCCTTACTAGGGCAAGCCGACGCCCAATTTATGTGGAAATGAATTTTTAGTGCCTCTTGTCTGGAAGTTTGCAGGGCGCGACATCAGTCTTTAAGAAACATTTTGACTGTTTGCGACTGTACATTTCCGCCCCCGTAAGCATAAATAGAAAATGACGAGTACATTATTTGTCTTTAATCTGTAGTAATAATTCTTTTAACTGTGTAGTGATGCGTAGTTTCAGAATCTTCCTTATCTTCATTTGTGCTTCTTCGTCACTCATGAAGATAAATGTTTCACTTGGAAATAATATTCATTTCCTTTATATATATATAATATAGAATTTTTTTTTCTTGTTATCCTTATCGGGGTTGTCAAAAATAATTAACAACGTCAGTGTTTGAATTGGTGTCACGAAATTTGTCAATCTCAATTAGAAGTTACATTTTTAAATTATTTTTATTGAATAAAACTGTGAAAATATATCGCCAACATAATACAATTACGTTAAATTTTTTTGAAATATTACCTTAGTGCTTATAAAAACATGTTTACTAGATATGCAATAAAACAAATTATATATTTAATCTATAGTTTTATAATATTGTTTTGTAAAAAATTAAAAAGTGTAATGTGTAGCAAATCTTACTAAAACGAAATTTATGGGTTAATCGAGATTTCTTCGCTTTATCAATAAAATTGTAAGAATTTTATTCAATAACTATGGAACATTTTTTTCTTTATTTACTAGAGAATTTCGTAGTGCAAGTTTTTATCGGTTCAAAATAATTATAATACATAATAAATATATTAAGTACTGTAAAAATACAATTGAAATTTTGCGAAACAAATTTGACGAAACAGAGATTGTCATATGGTTTTTGTTAGAGGAGATTCTGTGAGAAACGATATATAATGGAAGCTATGTATCCCATAAATAAGATTATTATATAATTAAATTGTTATTAAAAAGAATTGATTATTTATGACATTTTAATGTGAAAGATTTGTATATTGAAATACATAAATTACTTTCGCACTTGATTCTGGTTGATCAAATTTATAAAAAATTAAGTCATTTGAATTTTTTAAAATTTAAGTTGAATAATTTTGATTATTTTATATTAATTGAATAATTTTAATATCTAAGGGCAAATGGTCGACACTAGAGTTTCCAACTTTTCTGTCAAACATTTGCCCTAAGATATTTTTAACTATAGCTGTGAATAATTATAATACTATTTATTCATCCTCTTTAAGAAATATATTACTTTATTCATTAAAATATGTTTTTCACCAATTAAATAAAACAATCTTACTTATAGCGTCATCCATAGTTTTCAATACTTTTTTTAATGTTAACCCTTTCTTTTTTTCTAAATTACTATTTTTATCATGGAAATAAAAGGGTTCAATTTACTAAGCCAAAAAATATTATGATGTTAATGACTGTGACATGTTTTAAAAAAGTTGTGTCGTTTTTATCTATGGAAACATACTATTTATTCATTTATATAATATTTACAGTAACAGAAATGAAAAATCTCAAAAAAAGTGCGATAATGTGCTACGACAAATGTTTTTCATAATTTGTAATGATTTTTAAAAAAAAAATGTCGCAAAATCTGTTGTAAAATAAATTTTGAAAAAGGTAGCACTCAAAAAATTTTCATAACATAATTTTTTAATCAATTATTGAAAAAATCCTCGTTTAAAGTCAAGATTTCCTTCTAAAAATTCATTTCTTTTAATTAAGTTATTTATATTAAATCAAATAAAGCAACCTGAATGAAAGCTCTAGTATTGATGTAAGAGAACTCACACGAAGATTTACAGACTGGATATTTCCTGTGAAATATATATATAATTTTATTAAAATAAACTGTTTCTGAGAAATATTAGTTTTTGCGTAATATCTTGAGATAAATATCATTCATCTCAAATACTAAATTAAATTTCAATGATTGTGTGATATTTCAAAAGCTCCTGATTATTCTTTCTCAAAATATGAATGACAGATTATTTATCACACTGATAAATTATATTTAAGTGAAATATTAAAATAAACGACTGGTACATATTTTTTTTTAATTTAGATTAAAAAAAAAAGTAAATAATTATCTGCAATATTTAGGTTCTCAGAATAGGTTTTCTTGTTCACAATAAGTTTTATTAGTTGTTTTCCATTCATAGCTTATTTAGAATTTTTTTGTTTTAGCATTTAAATGAGAACATATACTTACTGTATATGTCGCTGTATTTAAAAGTAATAATCAAGTTTATTATAAATTTATGTATTATAACTAAGAAAAATTAATATTTTCATCATAAGTTAGTTGTGAAAATATCTATATTTTTGTGAATAAAATTTTACCGTACTAGTAAGTGTACAGGGTTTTTTAATTCCTTGTTGATATTTAGGGAAATGTCTTACCAAAATATGAATGTAATCTGATTACGGTTTGGACTTATGTATGATGTTGTGATTTGTTTTCACACCACAGATATATCAAACGTAGTGAAATATTGGAATACTTCGAATACAGAAGTAGTGAAAAAGTAGAGAATTCTTGCAAACAGTCAATTCACTATTTTAAGAAGTAGTACAAATGTGGGTTGTATTTGGTTTGTTTTGTATATCATGCGAATATTTTATGTTTGCTTTCGTTTGCTCATATTTTAAGAGCAATGCTAGTTATGGACAACTAACCAATCCTAGTTTACCGAGGCCCCATCGATTCCAGCCATTGTTGAACACAACAATGGATAGATACTGCGATTTTGTTTTCGTAATGTACGTTTATTCTGGTTACCTCATAAATAAATTTTGAATCTTAATGAAATGATGAGAGATGCTGTGAAATTCCCGCCAAAATTATTCATGGGTATCAATGGAAGGACACTAAACATTGCTGGAATTTAAACAGATTGTGGTCACAAAAACACTTGGAAGTTGAGAATTATAAATTTGAGAGGGGGGAGGTGATAATTTCACTTACCTTGCGTCAAATGTTCATGCGCAAAATAATTTACACTCATAAATTAGAAGACGCATTTAACAGCATCTAATCGTTGCCTTAATGATCGATCTGAAACTTTTTATGCGATCAAAGTTCATTAAAAGAAAGACAAAACTAACATTTTATAAATCCTTTATAAAAACCAATTGTTACTTATAGCTCGGAGCTGGACGCTTGTCAAATTCCAAACAAACTGCTATTTTCGAAAGAAAAGTAGTGAAGAAAATTTTTGATGCTAGTATTGGTGGTCTCTGAAGAAATAGATACAACAATGAACTATATAATTTATTTAAGGAAATTGATATTGTAAAATTTGTAAAAATCCAATGAATAAAATTTAGTTGGACATATCTGTAAAATGTAGGCCTCCGTCTTGACTTATAGAATATTCAGCTACAAAGTTAGAGAAATTAAAGGAAGGAGTTGACCCAAATTTAGATAGACAGACTTCATTATTTCTAATGACTTTATATTGAAAATAAAGAATTGGCAAACCATTGCTAAGTAGAGAGTGGAATGAAGTGAGTTCTTGAGAAGACACAAAAACCCTGTTTTTATTGACTACTTTAAGCGTTGTGCATTTTTAAATTTTGTAAATGATTTCTGTTTATATAGAGATGTTTTCTCTTTTTGAATAATTTTATTTCATAAATCCGGTGTAGAAAGTAACATGACCTATAATTACAACAAATCAGTAAAATCGGTTGTACTGCGGCCTACTGCTACCTAATAAACAATACACTTCTATAACTGCGTCTCACTGTACTTCTTGGACGACTTAAGGTTGAATTCTTGAAAGTATCTGGAGAAAAATTTAGTCACAATCAAAAAAATGCAAAACTCGTTCATTTTTTTACCGGGACTCAAATCCTATTCGTAGAACGGGAAAGCATAACTTTAATCATCGTGCTTCAACGGGCGGCAAAAATTTAAAAATATTCAGAACGGAAAAATTGCACGTTCGTAGTCGCTGGACTTGTTTTCTCTGATGTTACGACGTTAAAGTTGAGAAGCAATGTTTTGTCATTTAATTACGCTGGCTATTCCTATAAACAACCACACATTTTTTTAAATTTATATTGTGTATTTGTATAAAATTACGTGGTTTGTTATTAGCAATTGTTTCGAATAAGTCTGGAGTCTCATTCTAAAATAATACCCCTTATTCACAAACTACAAAACTGACAATATGGATACCGCAACTAATAACTGTATTAACTTTTACATTACTTCAAAGAAAGGATTTAAGATAAGTTAAGACAAAAAAACGGAGACTTTTCAACGGGATACCTTCGCTTTATAATGAAAACTAAACTTAACTCTGTGGCACGACAGCCCATCTTGGGACAATAATCCAACAGTGCCCATATCTCTTTCCTTGATCGAAAACTCATGGGTGCTAAGCAGATGATAGTCAACTTTGATGGTCAACTTAACGCGATTGTCATTGTTCATTATTTTTATTTGCCCAATTTTCATAAATTATATATGCATTTTTATTCGTTTTTTCATTTCTGAATTCATTGTGTATGTTAATTGTTTTTATTATATTAAAAATTTAAATGGTTAATTTTGAATTGTTAAATACTTTAAAAAAATACCGTTTAAAATTTTTTCACGTGTTGAATTATAAAAAAAGTATATTTAAGTGATATTCTTTTTGCATTTCATTACTATTTTGATTAAAGTGCGATTATACAAACTTTGAATACATTCACAGAAGTCATGTGCCTTTTTCGTTAATATTAAATTCAATTAAAATTCTAGAATATTCTTTTTTAAATTTATGGTGTAGAAATTTATTATCTTTGAATATTTTTTTTTGTTTGAAAATTAATGTCTCTTTTGATCTTTAATATTTATTTGATATTAAAAGTTTAAGTATTGATTTAAAAAAAAAAAAAAAAGATTGATTTTAAACTACATTGCCTTTTTGGTATTAATTTCAATATTTTTCGAGAGTGTAATTTTTTAGTTAAGTACAAAAATATATTTTCGCTCGTTCAACTAAATATCAAGAACAAAAAATTATCATTTAAAATGCAAGATTTTTTATGGGCGTTTTAAAATACATATGCATGTTTAAAAGAAGCAAAAATGTTATGACTTATTAATTATTGATTTTATATTAGTTTTTGTGCCAATATGTTGGATTCATTTGAATAAGAAAAACTAATCAACAGCTAATCAACTATAACTAAAATTTTAAAAAATAATAACATTTTTATTTTAATACAGAAATTATGATATATTTTGTATAGTGCATAAGAAACTTAAATGCTTGCAAAGAAATATTGTGCGTATGTTACCGTTTAAGTAAAGAAATCACATTTACAAATTAATTAATAAAGCGAAAGTCATAACTTGTGATCATAAAAGCGCCCAAAATCTTTTCACTTCAATTCCTCACAGTTACCTATTAGATAACTTACTAAGTAATTGTAAAGTAAGCTCTTTGTTGAAATAAGTAACATTTCTATTCGCTCAAATTAGTACACACGTGTTATTTATTCTTTATATTTTAAGATTCAAGTTTTAATACATTCAACCAATCAATAAACTCATTGATAGAATCAAAATATCAATAAATTAAAATAATATATAAATAAACAAAAGATTTTAGTTAAGGAAATTAACATGATGTTATTTATTTTTTCGGTGCCTAAAAGATCAAGTTCAAAGCATCATTCACAGTAAACAAATTAATGGGTAGAATCAACTTTTCAATAATCAACTTCGAGTTTTAACGATACGCAAGATGTTGATGTATTCATAACCCAGAAGAAAAAATACGGAAAACTCTTGATTTCGCTCCTCAATAGAGCAAATCAGTTCATTGCAGATTCACTAAGTAATATACATATTGACGGCTTCGATTTTTAGCGGTAACATATATGTAATTTTTTCTTCCGCATTATTATTTAATGAGAGATAATCTTAAAAAATGAAACGTACTTTGTATTCTTAACTTTACGTGTGCTATATCGAAATGACAGTTTTTTTAATAGCAAAAGAAAAATCAAATATTACTAATAACCTCCCAGTGACGTGCAATCACGAAACAGCCCGTATCAATCCCCTAACAATCTACTTCCCTGCATTTCCCTACTTCATTGAAAGTTTAAATTCGTTCAGTGGCGGATCGTGATGGCTTCATAATGATCTGGGGTTGCACCCCCATTTTCTGACGTGCTTCAAAAGCCGAAATCCCCTTATTGCGACCTTCTCTCTCTTAACGACGAGAAAGCTCCCGAGTCAAATTTATTGGTAATCAGCCCCCTCCCCTAGTGTTCCCTAAATAACCTCCCATCCTTTCCCATCCCCGTATCTTTTTGCGGAACTCTCTAAGGTCTGACACGCGCGGGCGTATTGATCGAAATATCCCCGGCGTTACCCGTAAAAGCCTTTCCTTTCAGGGATAAATTGAAGGGAAAGGAAAGGAAGATGCTCTCCTGGTAAGAAAGGGTATCTTCAGAGTATAAGATACCGTACCAGATTAGGCTCTTCAGTCTTATACACTAAGCTACAAGTTATCGATTGAAAATTAAGTTTTTTAGTTATTTTTTTACCCTTTGCGAATGTTACTTACAATTTTGGAAAAGCATTATAAGAATTATAAAAAAAATTATAATGAAAAAAAAAAAAAAACATGAAGACATCATAAAATTATCTTTTTAAAGTACGTTTAAATTTTGTACAGTTCAATATCTTATTGTCTTTTTTATCAACTGTGCGTCACCTGTTATACATAATGTTGCGACATTTTATTGTATCTTAAGTTGTGTAATTTTTAAGTTCGTAGTCATATAATGCACAACAATTTTTTTTTTCCCAGCCAGGCAAAAAATTGCAAGCGTTACCGTGAATTTGTTTATACTAAATGAAATGCTGTTGTAGTAATGTATTGTTTATGTGTGTGTGTTGTATTATGATGGCTTTTGATGTCATTTTCCCAACTTAAGCTTGAATCCTTGTAGTAATTACATTTGTCGAATGCATTACAGCAGCCGATATACAAGAGCTCTCTGAGTTCTTTATGCCTTTTCAATGACAACTTAAGGAAAACATCTGTGAGATATTATTAAAATTTCCAAGCATGGATATATATATATATATATATATATATATATATATATATATATATATCGATGCTTGGAAATTATCGTTATGAATATTTTCCCCCTTTCCTTTATAAATAGTATCATAATAATGAGTTAGAACAAGTTCAATAAATTGTCTGTTTTTCTTTTTTTCTTACTTTTGGAAAATTCAGAAAAAATTGTCATTCCAAAAATAAATAAATGAAATAATTGACCTTGCTGTGCGATATCATAAATGAAAATCCTCAAAAATTGTGTTGATGTATGTAACTATTCGACTTATGTCACATATATGCTTCAGAATCGAATTAGTTTTGCCTTAGATTCGTGCAATCCATTAACCAATAGATACACCAATACCACACATAATTGGTAAGCTCTCTTCCTTGCATTTACTATG
Source organism: Latrodectus geometricus (assembly GCA_026290005.1). Lineage (NCBI taxonomy): Eukaryota > Metazoa > Arthropoda > Arachnida > Araneae > Theridiidae > Latrodectus > Latrodectus geometricus. The sequence goes on from JAPDSC010126579.1 coordinate 230,237, forward strand.
AAATACTAATTTTGAAGATATATTCAATTGTTACACTGTATTACTTTGCTGGCCGAAAACTCCAGAGTCTGAGAATTCTTAAAACGTATTCTGTATTTTGAACAACCTCATAACATCCTCTACATAACCCACATTCAATATGAAGCAGAGAGCACAGAAATCTTCCAACCATGATAAGGTCTACATTTTTTTATAGATGAACAATTTCAAATATTTACATAAAATGTTACTCTCTCATTCATTTAGAAAATTATATTTGCTTTGTATTGACCACCATGCTACTGTGGACTAAATGATCACGTACATAATAACTTCAATCTTTTTTAAATTATTCTGTTATTATATTATTTGTATTTATAAATGACTATATCTTGCATCGGTCATTATCTAATCTTCGGTACATAATTTCTTTTGAAAGAAACAATTCTTAAAACAACCTTTTTTTCTTCAAGGTTTTATCGTAAATCAATCTTTTCTATATTTTTCTTTAAAGATATTATGTTTCTTTTTACAATTTCGTGCGCCCACAGTTCCATTAAATTTGCAAATATCTAGTTTTGATTCTAATACAGTTAGGTTCGTGCGAATGCATAAGTGATATTTAGTTAGTGTAAGTACTGCCATTGCGTACAATTACTGATGCCAACTGGGGAAATAATAAAGATTGATTTCTTTGGAAAAGTCTGACAAGTTTCTCCTGCTTTCTAAATATAAACCCCAGAAATGTAAGCATTCCTCAGGACGCCGGGCAAATGCGCGAGAGAAAAAGGGTCTCTAGTGAAAGGGAAAAGGTTTTTAATTAGCTAAACCATGCCCCCGATAAATTGCCTCGTCTACCACTCGAGTTCAGCGCTCCGAAAAAGAACCGAATTTTGTTACAATGGCGGCTTTTGTTGGAACCTTGGTGCTGTCTTTCGGTCAGTGTTCTGTACCTCATTTAAATGGAGAAAAGCTCGAGATCACCCTCCCCCGGTTTCCGCTCAGCAGAAGGCGGACAAAAGGACAAAACGATATCCAGATAAAAGTTTTTGTTTCAGGGTTTCTGACTCTTCCCGGCATGGCTAGATCGTTAGAAAAAAAGAACTTTTACGGCTGTCATCTACTCGCCGCCCTGTTGTGGTCTGTTATTCCACCACAACGCATGACGAAACTTGTAAATTTAGTTAAGTTTAATTGACATCCAAGTTGACTTGGTGGAATAAATTAAGATAATTGCATCGCGGTTAGTTAATGAAGTGTAGCTTCGGCTTTAACCTAACGAGATTGCGTGTGTTGATGGAATTATTTCAGCAGTTCCTGTTTTTTAAATGCAATTGATTACATGGAAATAGTTCTATTTTAAATTAGTTAAACCCAATCATTTGTCTTAGAGCGTTGGTTAGAACACTACATATTGATTTTTTCGTGTAAGCGGTAAATAATCGATTATTTTATTTCCTGAGGTTTCTTGAATAAATACATACCATTGAAAATAATTTCTCATCTTCATTAAATTTTGCTTCTATGACTTCTAAGTTTAGAGAACCACAAAATATAATATTTAATTTTGAATTTTGTATCCATATATTCTACATTTTACTATTTTCCAATAGTTTATAAAAAAAATTAGCAATGCATTTTAGTTTAGTTAAATATTAATGTGTCGTTCAAATTAAAAATATTGTTTATTCATCTTTATTTATTTTGATTGTATTATATTTTTGTAATAAGTTGCTTAGTTATTTAATAACTAATATCATTAAATGTAAGAATAATATAAATATTTCAAACATAGCTATTGTGTTGATATTTAGTACATAGACATACCTGACGGAGCGCCTGGTCTGTACCTTAGGTTATCAGGTATTACTTCACCACGTAATACATCTGAATGTGGCAGAATTGCCACGAAATTAGAACACAAAATTACAATACTGCATTTCAGTAGGGCTCCAATGTTACAAAATGAACAGAAATAAGATATCGTCGACAAAACATTTTCAGAATTTCTATTTTGGGAAATGACACATAAGGTAAATATTGCACTAGAAATATCCCCCCCCCCTTTTTTTTTAAATTAATAAATTAAAAAAAAGTAGGTTATTCCTAAAAACTTCATTAATCTATAAAAAAATGAGTTAAATACATGTGAAACAGATAATATAAACAGACTTTAATGCATATGTATAGCCAATAAAATTTTGTGTCTATTGTGTAAAATATTTCTGTAAAATACAGAAAAAAAGAGCATGTAAATATGACAGATTTACAATGTACACATGTATACAACTCATGCTTTAATTGCGTTATAAAACATTGCTTTTTTCATAATGTGAACAGTTTGCATTGCTTATACGCAGATTATTAAATTTGTAATATGCATGAATAGTATAAAATTGAACATTTAACAGCTGCTGTGGATAAACTGTACTAGAATATTTAAAGAATAATTAATATAAAAGAATAAAGTAAATTCAAAAAATGAAAAAATATGGCGATATTTAATACATAAAAACATTTCACTTTTAGGAGACCCATTTGACAGTCGAATAGTAGCATTCTATCATTTTGTCGTGGTGTCGAATCCCACCCAATGTTTGAATGTCTAATAGTTCGTAATCTGTTTAAAACTGTAAATCTTGAGCTAATTAATTCTCATGTGCAAATGATGACCATTGAGCAATAAATCAGAACTACTTACTTTCAGAAATCAAACTTTTTTCTGGAAAATGTATGCTTTTATTTAAATTCCTTCCCTTATTCTGGAAAACTTATGTTTTATTCATGTAAATGATTCTGACTTCTTGGATGTACAAGTATGTATCAAATTTTCGAAAGAAATATATTGACATTTTTTTTGTTACAAAACCTGTTGAAAAGAATTAGTTGGTTGCTAATGAGCCATTTTTTTACTAGTGCGAGTTAAATTGATCGGTATATGGTTAAAGTGGATTCCGGACCACTGCAAACATTCACTTCTGTGGTGAAAATCGAACCCACAAATTGGGTTAAATCATAACAAGTTTACTACAACTAGTAAAGATGGATGCTGTCCTTCTGCATGTATGTATGTCGGGCTCAGTGCTTGAAAATAGTCCAGTGTTCCTTCCTTGAATATGGTCTATCTATGAAAAGTCCTCCCAGTAATCAATTTACAAGAGGGATATTAATATGCCTAACAATACCTACAGTCTTTGGTTAGGTTAAGTTATCAACTGCATGGTGTCAAAGTTGTTGAACTGAAGACCACTATGTAACTTTGCGAAATTTTAACGAATGTTAAATTTCTGAAAAATGTTTATCAGGAATAATTGTGTTTGGTTATTTAAAGACTAAATTCATGAGGATGGTTGCAAAAGATCATGAGTGCGTTACAAGGAACGTAAAATTGCTTAAATTTCTGTTTTTTTAAATTTTCGACTATTTGACATTTTTTCTTATTCGATTGCACTGAATGGGCATCATTTGCTCCATTTTCCTGAATCATAAGTGTTAAATTTGAAAAAATAAAATTCGAAAATATTTTTTTTCTTTTCTATTTTCTAATTTTATATCCTCGTGAACGTTTGTTGCTATTAGATTTAGAATGACAATGTTGCAAGACCTCGAATCGATCTGACTGTTTGTTGTAAACTGATGCGGTTTCATAACATAATTAAAATTTAAAATTCCGTAATCTTTTTCCAATCATTTAATGTAGCTTTAAAAATTTTATTTAATGTAAATGATACGATTATTCAAATTATAAAGAATATGAAACTAATAATCTCTCGATTATTTTTTAAAAATATTTCTGTCTTTGATCATTGACACTAGATTGTAAAAAAATAACAGGGGGAAAACTGTAACTTTTTGTTTACCTATTGAGCTTTTTCTAAATGAAATTATAAGAAACAACTTATGAATGAGTTTCTTATAAATTCATTTAGAAGATGAGATTTCAATCATTTAGAAGAACAATTGGGCCATAGTTGAAAGTGAAACTTTCAACTATAGCCTTATTATAATAAATAGAAAATATAGTCCTGTCAATTGATGAAATTAATAATTTTGAGTAAATTTTTATAGCATACATATATCCTTCAAAAGATTCGAATTCTAAAATCATGAACTCTAATGGTTTTATTAATTCGAGTCTTCAATCGTTTTGCTTGCTGTTCTTATATATTTTTCCTTAATGTTCTTTCGAAATCAGCGGCTTTAACCTGAAAATTCCATCAACAAATTCTACGAAATCATTATAAATATCATTGGAAGACTTCATCCAAAATGTTAACAAGAATACTTTATTTTTAAATGAAATTATTTATAAAATATATCGTCTTTAAATGACGTAGCTCTTATATGACACTAATTTTTTTATTCACATATTGCCATATCATTTTAATGTCTGAATGTTGTTCTAAAGTATAGTGTTCATGCGCCTAAATTGAATTTCCTGATTTTATGTCAAACAGAAACTTTTGTTGCTGTTGTTTTATATTCTTTAATTACTAATTCTTTGAATTTATCCTCTTGAATTTTTCATATTAGTTAGCTTCTCATGGCTGAAAATTCCCAATTCAGCTTTAGTTGTTCTTCTAAAGCTTGTGTACTGATCCGTTAAAGATATTGAAACTATATTTGAATTTGGTCTGAAATTTTTTTATGCATTGTTATCTAAAAAGATATTTAGATGAATATATGATGAACATATTTTTAAAAAATAACAGTTTTCAGTAGTTTGAGTGTTTAATTGATAACTTTTCCTGCCCTATTTCCGTCTTGAATATTTAATTTTGTACACAATAGCCACTTTTACTTACTTTTCTAGAGAAAAATATTTTTCTTTTTTTACTCTGTTTTGAAATATAAATTCTATTGTATTTGTGTTTTTGAAATGAATAAAATTCTTAAATTATCTTCTTTTAAGATCTTTTAAATACCAATCATCACGATTGGTATTATCTACATTTTTATTCCTCTTCTGGGTTGATCAAATTATAAATTTTTCTCTTATACAAAGATTTTATTTAAGAAATTTATGAATCTTTAGAATCCATTTTGTAAAACTAATTTTAATTGAAAAATGAATGTGTTTCTCGTATTCACACACAAGTACAAGAAGAATCTCACTAATTCTGATTGGTTGGGATTGAACTTTTCCGACAGTGAATTCCTTATAAATCGAATCGGTTCTCAAATGCCTGTAAATCTAATACATTTTTGAATAAAAATTTATATTTTAGATTAATTTTATAATTTATATATTATTTTATAATTTACGACCTTAATTAAGGTGAAAAAAAAAGTTATTATTAAGAGAAATTCGAAATTCTTTTGGGTTGGATTTCACCCAAATTGTTTATGGATGTTCGATTTCGACGAATCCTGCTTATCGAGAGATTATATATATATATATATATATATATATATATATATATATATATATAATTGTAACTATAAGACAATAAACATACTTGGAATTCAGTGAATTATTTTTCTGATTACGTCAACCAATCTATTACCATTTTTAGCATGTTGCATGAGTAGTGATGAATAAGATTGGTGTAACTCCAGCAGTTGATATGAACTCAAAGCATTACCACTGTAATTCAGAACTTTATATTTGTTACCTTTTAAAACTTTCTGTTACATTTAAAATTATACACACCTTAATATCGCTTTTAGTTGATTTTTTTTTTTTCAAAATTACCCTCGTTAGCTTTATTTTTACTTAAGAAACCAAATTATACAAACAATCATGCTGTGCTTGATTTTATTCACAGTTGGATTTTATTTTTCAGTTATAATTGTGTATTTGAATGAAAATGTTATTAAACTTTACAAATATAAAGCTTTCAATAAATGCATTTATAAGACAGTAACATTTCATCTACTATATATATTATAAAATTCTTCATAATATATATACGTAGCATGAATTGTTAAGGTGATTTTTATAAAATATGCTTTGTGTGTATGATTACTAACGATATATTTAATAAAGTTTAAAATATAATTGTTTTTCTTTTACGAAAATAAGATCATGTTTCCTTTTTATTGACGTAACTAATGTTTTGATCTTAATCTTACTTTTAGTTTGATCATAATTTTGGCGAGGAATAATATTTTTGACGCCAACTTCACATCAGTTTTATTGAGGGGTGATTTATGAATGGGTTTCATTTAGGTCGTATCTCGCCGCAAGTGATGGTGGTGATCACCATGAAAACCGACGAACCGTTACTGTCAGTTGTAAAAAAGAGTGGAAAAAATGATTTCAGAGTGTCAATTAAATCAAGTAGGGAGGTGGGACTTGTAAATGCCGAGGGATAGGCCCGTTTTATTGTTAGCAGCCTGCAGAATCATTAACTTGACCCTTTTTTTTATGGCATTCTATTAATCGTGGTACGTCGTAAAAAATGAACAACTCTCAGTTTAACCTCTTCTTTGCTGTGCTTAGGAAATGAAGTGGTTATTTCAGGGGTTATATATCAACAGGATAGTTATTTTCGGAGGTGTAAATTGCATAAATCTCTTTTTGCGTTTCTCCAGTTTCATATTTATATTCTGAGAATTATTACGACTCAATCGATCAAGCCCATGGTTTTATTAAGACCTGTTATTTGGTGACATATATTGATATTACTCACATATAATGCAATTCGTCATACAGCATATGAACAATTTTGAAACTTATATCATTTATTAAAATTCTATCATTTCGCCCATTTTGAGTTCCGAGACTGTTCCTTTTCTAAATGAAAGTGTTTCGAAAAAAGACTGGCAGCAAAGAAATGGAACTAATCTCAAGTTTTATTTTATTTACATCGATTGATCTGCTACTTCTTTCCAAAAATAGCAGTCTATGATAACAGAAAAATAGTTCAAAGATCTTATCTGTTTTTCTACTTATGTATTTCATTTGCGCCGAATTATGCAAAACCATTTATGTTTCATAAATAATTCATTATGTGTCACACTTTGAAAAAGAAAAACGTGTTCGCTTTTTTTGTTGAATTGGTGCATGTTTCTGATTAGATAGTTTTTCTGTCGACTCTCGCTTTTGCATTCTGCCAAAAGTTTCAAAATTTTGTCAGCACAAATGGGATACACCCAGAGGAGACATAATTTTAAACGTGTTAAAAATTTATCATAAGTGACGCTGATATATGAAGCAATGCAGTTTGCAATACAAATCGAAAATTTAAGCGAAACATAAAATGATAAAGAATTAATGAACAAAAAAAGAATTTATACTTTCTTATGAAATCCATTTTATTTTAAGCAATTCAATCACAATTATGCAATTTTCTAATTACTTAATTAAGAGGCATGTAATGGTAATTATATTCATTAGAAACCAAATTATATTTAACTTTTAAATAGTCTGCAAACACACACACACACACACACACACGTCTGTATGTATGTATGTATATATATATGCTTATGTTACATGTCTAATAACGTAATTACAAATTTTGATTAACAATTATATATATATATTTTTTTTTGGTACATAGTGAATAATATACGGTATATTTTACTGCTGAGCAGTAAATAATTTGTTCTAAGTAAGAAAAATTATTTCATTAACGAATATAATTAACAGAAATGTAACAAATGCTCCTTAGTAGTCTATGCACTTGCCGAATATTTACTTTGAGAATACATTTTAAACCGAATGTTCCCCGAATCCGTCTCACTAAAGATCCGTAATGTAAAACTAACTGGCAAGTGTCCGAATATTAGATAGTTGTATTATTTGGAGTGAGATTTTAAAACTATCAAAACCTCAAATTAGGTAAGTCAAGCAAAAAATATGATCGAACTGGTGGAAATTTTGGAAAAGGCCCACAATGGGTTGTAGAGTTTGATGAATACATTTTAAGATATTCATTTAAAAATTAAGCCGAACTGTTTCGGAAAAATTAGGAAAAGGATTGCAGATTTGGCACTTGCTGAGATAGAAATTTTTGATTGTAAGTTAACGTAATTCTAAAAATTTAATTAAGTAATATATTTAAAACTAATTTTAATGAAATTTATTTATTTCATAATTTGCTTTTAAATAATAAAATTTTTTTTTAAATAATTGTAAATTGTTGAGAATTATTTCATAAAATGATTAATCTGGTATAAATTTAAATGGTTTATAGCTTCATTTTACACAATTTATAAAACTAAACCTGTAGCACGACAGCCCATATGTGGGCCAAGGCCTATAATATCTATATCTGTTTTCCTGACGGAGGGCCCACGGGTGCAAAGCGTACGTCCCTGTAAAGTGCTCAGCCTATTGCGAAATTCCCTCTGTTTAATTCCTAAGCATCCCAGACCTTCACGAAAACAGATGTGGGCACTGTAACATTACCTTCTAGAATATTAGTATTCTAGAGGGTGTTGACTGTAGGCTTTGGCCACTTGATAGGCTGTAGTGCCACAGTTCCTCCCTCACCCAGTAACATTAAATTTTTTGTTTATATTTAATTCGACAAATTTTTCCCTTAATTTCATTACATGTGCTTCATGTTATAATGATTTTTATGAATCTACGGATTATATTTTCCCCAATTTATACTGCAATTATTTCATTGTACATTACAGATGTGTACATCTAACTTTTTAATTGTTATTGTAATTGTTAGAAAAAAAGAAAAAAGCGTTGAAGGCTGTTATTTATTTTTTCCCCCTAAACTCGTAGATAAAAACATACCTTAGGTAGACAGGAAAGTTTTGAATTCAATGAACTCTAGATTATCCGTGGAATTAAATAATTCAGTCATCTCAAATAATCCACTAAGTTAGGGGGGGGGGGAAATCAATACAAAGACGCATTATTTAACTCCCAATTACTAACATGCACATACTTATTATTTCAGAAATACTAAAACCATTCCCTATTTACAAATTTACTCCCTTAGAAAATCAACCTAAGTTTTTGTTTTTTTTAACAACATCTTTTTTAAATAAATTGAAGTGTTTTTTTTAACTAACACACACACATTTAAAACATTGCTGAAAAAATTTAGACAAAACTGCAATAAAGAAAATCAGTAGCTAACTGTAATTGATCAAGGAATGTGCCTTGGGAATATCATTTTCCTATTTGTGGGGTATTCTTATTTAATGCATCTATAATTCCATTATTTTTTCCTTTTTCTAAATTGCCGATAAGTTCTAGTTGAAACCATCTTTTAGAAATATTATTTTCGATATCGGTAATTTTTTAAAAATAACCACACAAATTATCTTTAAGAAATAGCTTTATCTCATTAAATTTATGATAATAATAATAATTATTATTATTTTGAAAAACCCGTGAGCTGGCTTATTAAAGTTTTGAAACATAGTCACAATAATTTCTTTAGATATTCAATTAATAAGCTATAAATATTCCTATTAACGTATTTGAATACTTAAATTCCTCTGAGACAGGTATAAGAAAACAGCAACGTTCTATCACATTAGTTTGATTTTTGCTATGCGGTATCACATTTGATAAAATTTTAATATTTTTATTTCAAATATGTTATATTGTTACAAAGAGTTAAAAGTAATGTGTGACTTTGAATTCATATAGAAATTATTTTGTGTGTTTGATTACAATAATAATCACAAACATTATTAATTCTAAATTTCATTTAGAAATTGGTTAAATTCGTTTACATTGTTTTTCATATCAGAAAGAGCAATTACCTTATTTAGAATTATTCCGGTTTAACTTTAAATTTAATCGCGATCAAATTGTAATTGAAATCGCTTCTGTATCGATAGTGCAAATTACAAAACGGGAACCATAAATTAATCTTTTCTGTAATCAAAAGTGAAGAAGTATGTGATGTTAGGTTAAGAAACGGTTTCCGCAGCCTGATATGGAAATATATTAGGTATTCCTAATTGTAATAGCGCCCCGTGCTTAACTTACGCTAATTAAGAATTTATAAATTTTTATTATCTAATTCTTGCGTTATCGGGAATCGGAAATTTTCAGAGGAGTGTATGCACACAGATGTCGACATCGTTATTTTACAAAAATTAAAGTTATTGGCTATATTTTAATAGTTTCGAGTATACATATATGCCAGAAACAAGCGTAAAATGAAAATGTTTATTTGGTTTTTACTCTCTTTTTTTCACAAAAGTTCATTCGGCTAGATCCTATTGTTTAAAGTGAATTGTGAATTGCTGTCCAAAGTGTAATGTCGTCTTCATTCTAGTATATGTAACACGGTAGATTTAGGTATAAATTTGTTTGTAGGTTCGCTTCTCGTCACAAGTGTTGATGGGAATCGAACCTACGAACTAGTGAAAAGTAAGCTTCAGAAGTAACTATTCAACTTCTAATTTGGCCGTAAGACGTTTTCTTATTCGTATTAATTATGATTCTGATAGAATTTGACGTTGCTAGTACAGATATTTTAAATTCCTATCGTTTATATTTCAATGTTTAACAAAATAAAATTTATGATCTTTATTTAATATTATACAAAATAAAAAGAATGTATTGAGGCAAATTATTTTTTAATAATATATTTTATAATTTTGTTAGAGCAATCTTACTTATTTCATCAGTTTCTATCAGTAAGATATTTTTTATAAAAATAGTTAGCTATAATTTTAATGATTCATATTTTAATTTTAAATATTCTGTTTGTCAATCAAACAAATAATATAGGGGATAAGTAAATTGTAGTTTAAAATTGTAAAAAAAAAAAAAAAAAAAAAAAAAAAAAAAAAGAGAGAGAGAGAGAGAGATTAAAACTTAAGGTTATAATTTAACAATGACTTAGAAAAATTTTAGTTTTATCTTTACAATTAAAAATTTTGTTCTACATCTAAGTTATTCAATAAAGTCAGCTTTAAATTGTGGTAATATATATATACTTATGTTATCTGTTAGCAGAGACTTCAACTTAATTCCTTAATTTAAATGAATAGAAATAAGAAGACTGCTCCCATTAATTTTATTAATTTATTAGCCTATAAAAATGGAATTATATCCACGCACTATAAATTGTTTATGTTAATTTTTAAAAAAGATCTGCATAGTACACTTTAGTAAAAAACAAAAAATACTATTCTTAGTACCATATTTTTAGGGATAATAGGGTACGTTTAATTAACAATTTTTATTAAACTAAGTATTAATTAAAATAAATATTTAAATTCATTATTAGTTATATTTTTTAAGTTGCTGTTTAAAATTTTACTGAATTTATTTTATTTTTTACTTATTTATTTATTTATTTTTTGGCAAAAAGGCAGTTATGTAAAGAGATATTATTATGCCCTAGGTTCGCCTTTTCCATTTCTGAGTGGCATGTACCCTAGTGGGTTAACTGGACCACCAAGTCCATTCCGCGCTCCAAGTACTCCTCAGTTGAACAATATGAGATTTTGGCCACCAACACCTCCACCGGATTGTAAGTATACTAGGAATTTTTTTTAAACTTAAATAGTTGCAAGAAAAATAATTAAATATTTTATATAAGTTAGGTATTTTGGATCAAATTTACTGTATGGTCACCTTTAGCACAATTTTTCACATTTGGCTATTTTTTTGCACAGCGATTTTTAATATTGTTATTTACATATATATATATATATATATATATATATATATATATATATAAATCTTGTGCAAAATGACAAGAATTTGAAGAAGTTGCCAAGGGTTAACTTTTCATATGCATAATTTTTACCCAAAATTATAATCTTTGCTGTATTCAGAAATATGTAAAAAAAATTCTAACATTTATTATTAATATATTGATATTCTACCTCTGAAAGAAAGTTATTCATTAATATTATTACAAAAATATTATTACTGATCATTCTTTTTGAAATTTAATCATTTTTATGAAATTTCTAAGAGAATTTTCACTAGATTTATTTAATGAGATTTATAACTTTAAGTTTACTTTTGTACAACACTTATTACTTGCATTGTATCCCATCAACCCTTTTTTTTTTCAAAAAATATTACATAAAATGTAGCAAATTTTAATAATTTTTGCTTTTAAAATATAAAAGGAAGAAAACCGCAGTTCACTTATATCTTCTTATACAATTAACTTAAAACTTCATTGTTAACTCAATTAAAATGCATACATTAAAAATTTCAAAAACTATAAAATGTGAGTGCAATCACTAAACTGCAACATTTGATGTAATATTATTTTCACTGAGATATTGGATGGGATAATACCAAAGAGCTCAATACTTCAAAATTTTATAAAGAAAATAAAAGTGTAACAAAAGTACATATTACGCTTACGTTGATTCTTTTTTACACTCTGCACTCTTAAACTTTCAAAAATATTTTAACAAATGGCATATTTTTTTTATTTATGTTGGTATTGTATGCACCATATATATATATATATATATATATATATATATATATATATATATATATATATATATATTGGTATTGTACATACTCTTAATTGTTTCAGTTATTTGTCACACATTTTTTACAGTGTATAAAGTTTAATTACCGTATTTTCCTGTATATAATCCGCGGATTATGTGTTAAAAAAGTTCCGAATTTTGTTGTGCGTATTATACGCCGCCGCGGATTATCTGATAAAAAATTCTCCATCAAAAAAGCTTACAAGAAAGTTTTGAAAGAAATACTCTTTATGTTTCATAAAATGAATAACAGGTGGTTCCAGGACACACCTGAGTTATTTAAACTATAATCGACTTTGTACAATAACGTTCAAAATCGAATTCGGTTCCTCTTATAGATTTTACGGTTGTAAATTCGCTAACGTCATTTTGCGATTTGCCTTGACGTGAGCTGTTTAGTTTTGAAAATATTCAAATTCGTATATCGTCATATTGAAGCGAAATTTTCTAAGTTACACAGCAGATTTTAAATTAAAAGCTGTGGCGAAAGCAAATAAAAACAATGGCGTCAAATGTGTTAATGTGAAGTGAAAAACAAAGCACGCGCTTTATAAAAAAAAATGTATAACATATGCAATTTGTAAATAATACATTTTTTCATTTAAATATTAATGAAGCAAATATATATTAATTTAAATGTGTCTAACATCGTTTTAAAAGCTATTAAAAGCTAAATATCGGTAAGTTTTACAAGACTCTCTTCTCAAAATTATCGCTTTTGATCGATCTCGTGCTTTCATCTCAAGTTTATCGCACTTAGCGATGAACTGGACCTAGGCTGATATTTTTCATAGTAAATGCTTTTTTTCTATACAATTTATTAAATTTTTAATCCTACTGTGCATTTTTTTATTTTATGTGACACCTATAAAATCAGCAGTACATATTGTAGACTATTCGCCGGAAAAAAAATATTGCCGCGGATTATACGCCGCTGCGGATTATGCGACGCTTTTTTTCCTTTTACTCGAAAAAACTGCCGTGCGGATTATATACAGGAAAATACGGTACTCAGTTTGTTATTATCGTTTATTTTGAAAATTTAACTTTCCTACACTAACTGTCTTATTTTCTATACTTCTGTAATAATTAGAATAATAAATAATTTGCATTTGAATCTTTCAGCTTATAGCCGATACTCTATGAACACAAGCTTATTTCCACTATTTGGTACTCCTCCAGATTCTGGAGCATTCCTATCACAAGGACTAGTCTCTCGTATGGGATCAGCAACACACCTGTCACCAGTTATTGATCATAAAGGTACATATATGTATAAAACTGAAATATGAAACTATTTTCATGAAATATTTAAAAAATATTATTTATCATAGAAAGATAAATTATCCTTGTAAAATTGTTAGTGCTGGTCACAGGGGAAGCTGAAAATTATTTATTTTTAATTTACATTTTATTTTGATTTATTTTATTTGATTTATTGTTTTTTTTTAGTTTAAATTTGTATTCAGTTTCTTACAGATTGAAGAATTCAGTTTTTATACATTCTTCTTAAAGTGTAAGGAAAATTATATAATAAATCGTAAACTTCCCATACTCTTTATTATGCTTTAAGTATTTTAATATTTTATTGATTTAAGTCTTAAATCATAAATATGTATGAATATAGTTTTCAAACCAATTTATTACATTCCTTATCAAATTTTCTCATGTAATCTATCTTAAATGTCTTATTTACTTAAATTGATTGAATATATATATATATATATATATATATATATATATATAT
>JAPDSC010126579.1:244374-274658 GCA_026290005.1 Latrodectus geometricus
ATATATATATATATATATATATATATATATATATATATTTTACAAATTTTCATTATTAAAACTTTATGCTACTTATTAATTTAAAAAAATATCGATCAAAATATAATATATAAATTAAAAATTGTGAAAAAAAAAATACTAAACAGTATTTCTCATCCTCTAAATTCTATTATTTTATTGTAGAAGATATCTAAAGTAAATTATTTTTTGGCAAATAATCTTGGTATAACAGCAGTTTAAAGTCTATAACACATGCAACTGAATTCTTTATTATTAAGTATTTTTATTTAATTTTTATTTATTTTTCTCTTTACTTTTCTGAGATATCTAGAAAAAATGCACTAGCCAAAAATGAAACAAGTGTCTATTTTTTCTTCTACAGAACACAGTTTCTTTTCTCATGGAATTGGTTTAAGCTCCCCTTTGACCCCAACTAGTCATGTGACCTCACCTTCACCCTTTCCTCATCTTATTCCTTCTTTAGAGCGCCACCCAAGTTACGTTGGTCACATGACTTTGGGCGGCAAGGAGCTTGAAGATCTCCAGCATGATGCTGACGATGCCAGACTCCTGAAAAATCATATGGATTGCTTGATGAAACACGACATTCCTTCCTCTAGGCAAGATCGTCTGAAAGCCAAAAGTGAATCTAAAAACTGCTGTGAAAAAGTATCTGATGACTGCTGTAAAGTATCCCCTCCATGCATTCCCCGTGACAATAGGAAATCTCATGACAGCGGTAAAAACTCTTCAAAACTTGATGGAAAAAATCATAACCATCAACCGTTAAATAAAGTTCAACCTTGCAAAATAGAAGTCAGTCATTCTCCAACATTGAAGCATGATTTGTTATCCCCACCAATTGATTCTCCAAAGTCAGAGGTTTCCTCTCCATATCGAAACAACAAGAAAGCTATCTCTCCTTTTCCAGTGGAGCCCACATCATCATCAGCAACTTCTGTTTCTAACTCTGAAACACGTTGCTGTCAGTGTGCAGCTAATATGAATAACAGTATTTCTTCAGCTAAAGCAAACACTACTGGAAGCATTTTGAGTGTAACATCTCCAGAAAGAACAACATCAACCACATTTGCCTCATCCAAAATTGTACCTGTTGTTAGTGTTGTTTCAATGACAAAATCTGATTCTGTTTGTACACCAATCAGTTCAATCAGTGTAAATAATACTTGTGCTTCAAATGAGTCCCAGTATAATTATCAGAACTCATCAAGTAAGCAAATTTTCATTTATTTCTATTAATTTGATATGATATTATATATTTCAGATTAAATTTTAATTTTTAAATTCTCATTATTACTGTAATGTTGATTTGCAATTATATTTCTACATATGTTGTGCATAGCACTTTTAATGATTTTTCTTGACTCTGGATGTCTTCTTGAATTCGTTTGCATATATTTTCTGTTATAATTTGCTTGGTGATTTGTTTTGAAGAAAAGGTTTTGTAAAACTGTAGTAAGTATTTACATTAACAAAATAATGGACCATTTTGGTGTTCATATTATTAAATAAACTAGAAGCATAGCATTGTGTAGTTTAGATGGAAGATATGTTCCAATAGTTATGGATGAATATTTTTAAATTTCTGGAGATATTGTATGTTTTTTAACATATTGATAAATAAATTTAGTGTACCAAAGATTATTTTTAAAATATGTATAAAAAAAGATATGTCACGCTTAAGAAAAATTGCCATTTTAATTGTATTTAATTATTCTTTAAATTTATACTTGAAAATGATCATGGATAGTCACTGATAATAAATAATATTTAAATTTTTTTTCAATATATTTCTGCATTTTTAAAAATAATTTTAACTTGAAACTTGTACATTTTGCACTTCATTTGAATTTTTTTCCATATGAATTACAAAATTGGTCCATATAAAATTAAACAATTTGTTGATAGTATTCAAAAGAGGTTTTTAAAGGAATTAAACACATGCATCTATAGAAATTAATTTGGGGAAAAAGAAATTGAATTGCTGCATGTTATAATCTTTAGGAATGATGATGGAGTTATATACATAGAGAGAGAGAGAGAGAGCAATCTAATATAGTATTATATTTATATATATGTACTATCTCTTAAACGTTTTCATCCACTATTTAATTTCCTTCAGTTTTATTATTTTATTAAACAATTTATAATTAAATATGTCCATAGACAAATAAGCTGTATTGTTTCTATACTGTAGCATACTTTCTGGTTTTGCCCATTATGCTTTCATTTAGTTAAGAGATTTATTTCATTTAATGTTAATATGTAAATTTGAAAAATTAACTTTATTTTATACAATCCTTAAGGAATCCTTTTACAAAATAAATCTTTGTTAAAATTTTAAATGGTGAATTAAATAATTTTGATGAACTTCTTAAAAGGAAATTTATAGTTTATGCTTTTTCAAATATATCATATGTTTTTTATCCAAAATTTCTTTTTCATTCAATTCCAAATATTAACATTGTGTTAGTAAAAATTCCTTTTATTATAAAATAACTTTAATTGTCAATAAAGTTATTGATAGCATAGTTGGATTTAATAGTTAATTTAATTATTTGAAACTTTTAAGATTTCAGATTTGTTGTTCATAACAAAGAAAAAATTATAGTTTTCGAGAATAAATTTTGGAAATAAAATCTCTCCAGATGAAAAAAAAAATTATTTTATTGAAAAACAAATTTTTATTCTAATTTATATTTCTTGTTAAAAATAATTTTGATTTGCATTATATTTTAAACTGCAAAAGAAATTTAGTAGAATGAATTATATTATCCCTTCTGATTCATAAGTAAGAAAAATGATACGAACTAACTTTTTCAAGTTGAAAATAATTTTATTCACCACAAATTCTAATTACATACTAACTTTTTCCCCAAACTCTACATAGAACCATTTATTAATTGAAGAAATATTTTCCTATTTATGTGGTAGTTCTTGTGAATAATTATTTTATTTATTTCTAGTTTCATCTCCTGTGATAACTGTTTCAAATAACAAAGTATCTGACCAACCAAATAATTTAAGAAACAATACTGAGTCATTAGCAAAAGTAGGACCTGCTTCTGCTACGCCAGTGAAATACATGACTGCTGCTGTGATCCCAACTGCACCAAAGCAAAGTTTTCATCGGAAGCCCCATCAAGAAGTAAATTATTTCCCCACCTTGCCAGAAATTTTGAAGAATTCTTCATCTAATGAAATTCCAGTTTCTGAAAATAATAAAATTAGTTTATCAAATGAAGAGGTTAAGTGTGAGGGGATCACATTGTCTTCTGAGTCAGAAACAACTCCAAGAGCACAAATTCCATTATCAGACTCCCCCAACAATGATTTACCAAGCAAACCTTTGAGTAAAATCTCACCTGCTGTTTCTAAAATTAAAGATATCAATCAAAATATATGTGCAACGAAACCTTTGAATGGAGAAAAAGCTATGGATTCAAGTTCTCAAAAATTGATGGACAATAAATGTAATAAAGTGCTGCCAAATTCAAATTGCCAGTCTTCTCCAGTAACCATCCCAGTTTCTGATTTGAATGGTCCCATACAAAGTCCTTGCAAGATAGATAAATCTTTTGTGATCACAGAAACCTGTAAAGAAAGTGTGCAAAAGGAGGATGTGCCTGTAATGAAAGCTGAAGTAGTGAGTTCTAGATTAGATTGTGAGTTCACTCAAAAATCTACTGCATGGACAAAAGCAACTGTTTTGCCTTTTAATTGGCAAAATAATAAAACACATGATGATGAAGCAATCAATTTAACTGTTTCTAGAAAATCTGTGAAATCTGAGCCAAATGACATGAATGTAAATCAAGACTTGAGTCAATCAACTCTAAAACTGCAATCTGAAAATACTATCACTAACAGTGGTATTATTGGTGTTTGTCATCCAAATCAGGTGGCAATTAGTAAAGTTAAAGGTACTCCAGCTGTAAGTTCTATTAGCAATTACTCTTCGATATCTGTTGTCAATCAGCCTGCTGAGCAAGCAACCGAGGTGCACATTCTTCATAGATCTTCGAAAAGTTATCCGATTGTCAACAGGAATGTTACTCCTCCAGTACCACTGAAAAGTACGATATCTCATGTCACAGCTAATACAAGTATTCATCGGTCTATAAAAACTGAACGATTGACGAGTAAAAGGGGAAAATTAAGTGATGTTGACAAACTGAATCATGGTGGCAGGGCAACATTGGCTACCCTTGCACCAAAATTATCTAAAACGGTTGGTTTTGGGAAAGATGTGCAGACATCACATACTCTCTCAGCATCCTCCTCAGTATCTTCAACATCAATAGTTTTCCCTGCTACTGGTAAGTATAAATTATATGATTGCAGAATAAGCTATATTGAGTATTGATTCACAATTGTGAAGCAAACAATATATATCATCATTACACCTTGAAACATATTTGTTGTTTCCGATAACAGTAATGTACTGCATATTGGAATGGCTTTTACGTCATTAATTAAAAAATTTTCCGGTGTGTTGCCTAGCTGGTAACCAAATGATTAGTGCTCTGGTTTCATTCAACAAAATTTGTTGGTTTGATTCTCATCTCAAACTTAGATATTTTATGTAATTTGGAATCCACTTTAAACTATTGGCCCTGGTCTTATTAATCCTCATATGTGAAAAATGACAGTTAAGCAACAAAACCAAATCTGAAACATTGTAATAAAAGTGTTGACCTTAAAGAAAGTTATGGTACTTAATTGAGAAATTTAGAGCAAATATTTCAGCTAAATTTACCTGGCCACAAAAATTGTATTTCTAATAGTTACATTATTTCTCATATATATAACTGATAACATTATACTTTATAACTAATTCACTCATTCCTGAATATGACATCCAAAAGCTTTTAATATATTAGGATTTAAATTTTAAAAAAAGAGTATTTGTTAAAATTTTATTTTTATAAACTATTTTAAGTAAATGGAATATTTAAAAATAATTTAGGAAAAATTGATGCTGTATAAAGTATCAAAGTTTTCCAGAGGTATTTTTTCCAATGCATATATATATTGTAACTTTTATTAATATCTATTGACTAAGTATTCCTTGTTTTCCTTTATATGCTGTAATCCAGATTATGGTATCATTTTCTTTCAAATGTTCTTGATGCATATTTATTTTCTGAAAATCAAATAATGAAAATATCTTAAAAACATAATTTTAATCTTCCATTTAAAAAATGAAATAATTATTTTCTTTTATGTAGAATAAGAGATACAAAATCGAAAAATCGATTATTTAATTGTTTCATGAATAATTTATAACTAATTGAAAACAAAATGGTTTACAAATCTTTTTCGTTACTTTTTTAGGAACAGTTCAAAACTGTTCTTACAAGTGTATTTTAGACATAGGAATTGAGTAAAAGGAAAAATAAGGAATTAGAGAACAATGGGAAAAACAGGGAATGTTTCCTGTTGAAGGGGGTGGCGAAAATTTGACGGCTTCCGCACTCAGCTAATAGTTTATTGCATTAAAATATAAGACCAAGATACATATTAACATATTTCATTTGATATGACCATAAGCTTGAATTTTTCAATATTTCTTTTTTTTTTATGTTAATGGCTTTTTATTATTACCAATTTTAATAAAAATAACTATTTTACATTTTATATAGCCAGTTTTATATGTTAAAAATGAGTTCTGTCTATTTTACAATTAAGTTCTTTTCTGATTATATTGTAAAATATGATAGTTTAATTTTTGTTGTTTTTTTTTTTTTTTTTTTATTAAGTGAATCCATGCATTCCTGTTGGTATTGCTATTGCTCAGCAGAGGCAAGATTCTTCTACTACTGCTACTATTGGTATGTCTTTTATATTTACTATAAATAATTTTGTGTTCTTTTTACTAAAAAGTAAGATTTTTAAATGTAGATTTTTTAAATTAAAAGTAGAATTCTCTGTTGGTTAACTAATTTTAGATCTACGCTATTTCTTATATATTAATTTAAAATTTTACTATAGTTAGCTTATAATATTTCTGAATATAAATATTTGTATTTTTAATAAATTTGTCTCAGTATTGTGGCTTTTGTTTAGCTTAAACTTGTTAAATAATTAATTATATCCTATGTAAATTTAGGCTAAAATAACAAACATTTTATAGTATTGTATTTTAATGCTCTAATTTTCACAACCTATATAAAATATTATAGTACATTAGTATAAATAGAAATGTTATTATTAAAATCTTTGTTTTATAATATGTCATCATGCTATGTTTTAATATATGATAAAATGCTCTGGATACTAATTTGTATTTTACCTTTAGATTTCTTTTTTCCATTATTGATTTATTGCAGATAGCTTTTATATTTTCATTCATTTTTTTCACTTTAGTGTGGCAGAAAATCTCCATAAAATTGTTTGAACCTTTTTTTGGGATAAGAGTTTTCCCATTACTTAATATATTCTATTCTTCAATTGTTTTTATGCTTGGCACCATACTTATATGCTGCCTAGTGTTTTTATTTTTATTAACCTGGATACTGGGAGGATCTGATACTAAGAGGACCCCTGGAAAGAAGTTTTGTTCTCATTACTTTACAGCTTCTTGGAGTCAAAGTTTACTTTCTTGTTTCATATTTATTTAAAATTTCTTCTAATGCACTACATTATACCAAAGACTTCTTTCAAATGTTAAGGTTTGTTGGGTTAATTAAAATTTTGAAAAATTATTGAACTTAAATGTGATAACATTTTTGTTAATTGAAATAGAAGGGATTAGCATCCAGTCATTCATTTACATCTTACCTTTTTCAACATTCCAGTAATGTAACTTGGCAAAATATATTCTCAATTTATTGAGCAAACAATTATTTTGAACAAATGTAGTAATCTTTCACAAGTATAAACTATTTGAATTGGTATTTTTTTAATAATATATTCCCCCTTGCTTAATTTTATAATACCAATCAAGGCAAAGTTTCTTTTCACCTTTCTCTTCAACCATTTCTTTCAAAATTATTTTGAAAATTCTATTTAATTTTCCAAAATTGTCATTCTTACTTATTTCTGATTTCCTCCTAATTGTTTTTAATTTTGGCTTTTATTTATATTTTGTCGATCTTCAGTAAAATTATAATGCAAAATATATATAAAATTTAAAATTATTAAATCATTTATAATGTTTTTAATTATTAAAAAAAGTCAGATTTGTAAAAGGAAAAATGTGATTATATCAAATCTTTATATTACTAAACTTCAATATATAAAAATAAAAAAAACAATCTCTTGTATCTTCCAAATTCTATACAATATCCATAAAGGTACTATTTTTAAGCTATTTTTGAAAATCATTGCTGTTCATTTTGTATTTAATTTTCTTAACAATTTTAATGTATATTTAATAAATTACTGCTATTCATTGATCACATTCAATTGATTAATACAATTGGTTAATAATATAACTACAATATTTATCTTTTATAGAAATCTAAATTATATTTCCCCCCTCCCCATTAGCTAGATCCCATATTTTTTATAATCCTCCCCACCTATTTAAGTAACAAAAATGTTAAATAGGCAAATTTAAATTCTAAGAATATCAACTTTTTCATGAAATCTGTTTGGCCTTTCCTGTACTTGTTTTTTACTCTTGACTAAACTCTATAATCTGTACTTGGACACTAACCGTTTTTTTAGCTCTTACTATCTCCTTTCTTTTTCAGTCAACTACGCGGATTTGGAGTCGGTGGCGTTCGACCTTAGACTACACCACCTTCCCCTAAATTCAAATGTATCTTGTCACATCGCCAGGAGCCCGACACTCCTTGTGATCATTTAATACGGTTTTAACCAATGAATCCTATATTCTTTGAGGGGTCTTATTACATTAGGCTTAAAGCAATATTCCCTATGTTCAAAATTTTACATTATCTTCGTCATAAAAGGTTTGTAATTACTGTGGTTTTGCAGGCTGTTATAAATCATAAACAGTGCAGTTTGGAGTATTTTAATACATGCTGGGTTCACAAATACGCTCTTCAAATTTTTGTGAATAATATGATATCGTTGAAAGCCTTTGAGTTCTTTATTTAAAACAAGTTGCATGTTGTCAGTTGTTTTTATATTGTATTTTTAATTCTTTAAACTTGTTAATTATTAGTAAATATTATTTCTTATTTATGACTTCTTTATAAAATTTTAGTTTTAGTATTTTATGGTTATTATTATATTTATTTATTATTTTTATAGTTTTGTTTCAATGAAGTTATTTAAATAAACTTATATTTTTGCATGTAAATAGATTTCTAACTTTAATTGTAAGAAATAAATTTTAAGTTAATGTACATTTTTTTTTATTATTTCACAAAGTAAAATTCTGTAAATTTATCAGAAAAAAATAATTTATTTTTTTGTACCAAGAAGCTGCTGTAATAGATCTGAAAATGTTAATGGTTCAAAGCATCTAATGCCATGCTAATTTATTGCTAGATTAATTCTACATAAGTTTTAATAGAAGCTTCTAGAGTTTTTTCTCTACTTTTTTTAATATATAATACATAAATACTTTTACTGTATTATATTTTAACATAAGTTTTCACAATAAATTGTATATTTTAGTGAATATTATTAATTTATATAGCATTTGATAATAGTTATGGTTAAAGTTTACTTATCATTTTCATTTCTATTGCAAAATTATTATATTCGTAATTTTCATTTTAAACATATATATTATTCTAATTTTATCAAATGAGATATAATATAGTCTTCTTAAATTTTTTTTATTTGTTATGTGTTTTAAAGTAAGTAGATTTTCAACTATTGATAGTTAATATTTTTGGGCATAATTTTTAATTAACTTTTGGATGAATTTTTAAAAAAAGAATTTAATGAAGTTTGATCTAATTTGTTGAAAATATAATAACCTTTGATTTTTTATTTATTTATTTTTTATGAAATAATAAATAAATTGCTGATCTACAATAAATTTGGCAATTAATTGAAAGACAGCTTTTGAATCCTTCCAAAATAAATGTCTTGCATTTTAAAAAAAAGTTTTTCTTGTTTTAATATATAAATAAAATTGTTGAAACTTTCAGTTATATCTTTCAAAAGAAGAACAAAAAATTATATATTATTAATTTATGAAAGTTTAAAGTTTTTCATTAAATAATAATTTATAATTTTTGTTCTTACTTTATGAAAATGTTGAGCTTACTTTGGTCATTGACATTTACTGAAAAATTTGGCTTAGTTATCAATATTTATTTTAATCCATTTTTCATTTTTTTTTCTCCCTTCATGGAAAATGATAAGTGAAGTAAAGAATTTTTTAATATTTTGTAACAGCTTGTTTTATCATGGTTCTTATGAAGTAATTGCTATGGATTTTTAATCATCTTGACTTTGAATATGAGAAAATTTATATTTTGCTGCACTATTTGGTTCTTTTAAAAAATTGTGTGATAAAATTTTATTATATTTATCTTATAAAAAGTAAGTATTCATAAAATAACATATTCTGATGTTTTAAAATTTTGTTAAATAAAACCAGTTTGGATTTGACTTTGATAACATAGGTGTCAATGCTTTTGATTTACAGAAGAGATTTCTAAGTTTAATCACATTAACTAATAAAAAAAATTCCATCTTTTTGGCTTAATGCCCTTGATACTAAAAGTAAACCTTTTATTATTTCCCTTTACCCCAATTCAATTTCATAAATCAATAAGATTTTAAAAAATAGATATATAATTTTCATTTCTTCTGTGTCTGTTTCAAACTTTGAGTAGCAAGTCATATTTTGTCCATTTGAGATTGTAATTTATTCACAATAAATGTTAGTTCTGAATAAGTGATTAAAATTGAATTTTATGTTTTGAAGCCTTAAATTGTAATATTTATGAATTATTTTATTTAATTTTATAGATTCAATTCTGAAATTCAGGAATAAGTTTAGCTTTGTTTTAAAGTATTTATGCTTAATTTATTTGAACAATGAAATCTATTTAATTCTAATTTTTAAAAAAATCCTAAAATAATTCTAATTATTTTTTGCTTGTTAATATTCATTTTAGTTTATTTTTATATACTTTTTATAAAAAAAAAATATGGTTAAGGAAAATAACAAGAAATACAAATTAATATTTTAAATACTAAGCAGTAATAATTTTTTTATTTCAAGTTTTAGAAAAATTACTAGTATGATAGCTTTTTTTCTCTTTAAAATTGGCATCTATGTGATAAATATGCATCAAATATAGTGGGAAATCAAATGTTTTTTAGGGTATAATTTGCATTCCATAAAAATTCATATACAGTTTTTATATGGGATGCTCAACTTTACTATAAATATTCAGATATTGTAGCAAACAATTGGATTATTTTGTCTTCATACTCAATATGGTTATTTAAATATTTTTTGAAATATTGTAATATTGCTTTAAAAAAGTACATGAATCACACAAAAATTATATCCAAGTACTAATTCTGAAATAATATTTCTAATATTTAAATTTCGTGTTTTTGAAAAGTAAATTAATTGGTAATGAATCGCGAAATATGAAAAAAATTACAAGATTATTATAATACTAACTTTAAATGGTTTAGTATAATTAATTATTTTTATTTCCATGAAATTTTGCAGGAAAACCTCAACAGTCTGTTCCCTCAAGTACACCTAATATATTGGCTCAGAACTCTCATTTAACAAATAATCGAATTGCTGCTGATATACAAGCTCAGGAAATTTTAGGGTAAGAATTACATTTCAATTTATATGAGAATAAATTTAATTATCTATTATGCTGTACTTATTTAAGTATATTTTGCATTTCAATATTTAATTAACATTTTTTTAATGTCGATTTTATTAATATTATTTATTTTTATTAGGGATCAGAAAAGTCAAGAGTTATCCTGTTCTAACAACCCAACTCCAATTGATGCCAATGTACTAGTCACTCAAGGTATAATTTTATTTCTCATTAAATATTTTTTTAAAAAAATTATTTTCAGTTAATGATTTATGGAACATTTTCAAAAAAGAAGATTGATAATTTTTCTAATTTACCAAATATTCAAAGTACAAATGTCACTAAAAATATAATTTTTTGTCTATGAATAAAATAGTTATAACGTTCATTATTTAGTTGGAGAAAATCATAATTCTTTCATCAGTTTAATGATCATGTACATGTTTGAAATTATATTAAAAATATTAAATCATTTATTTTGCTCTAAGTTTATAATTGTGTTAAATATTAATCACTATTTTTCAAATTTGTAAGAAGTTAATTTAAAAACATTTCATTCCTGTCAAGTATATTCCCTCTTTTTTTTTTTTTTTTTTTTTTAAAGGAAAAAAAAGTGACTTGCTGAACAAAAATAAACAAAATAAATATTTTTTATTTATTTTTGTTCTAATAACTAAGACCAGAATTTGATTAATATTGTTGAGAAGGGTATATATTTGAAGCTTTACAAATAAATCTCAAAAAACATAATTTTAATGTCTTGTTTGATTTGACATAAGATGTATGAATCACACAACCTAAATGTGTTTTGGGTAAGAACATTTCCCTCTGTATTAATGATATAGCGTAAAAATTAAGAGATACTTTTATAAGCAACATAATTAATGTAGAAAATTATTACTATTAAATTCCCATTTTAATTATTAAAAATTACATATATTATCTTATAATTATTTTGTAATATATTTATATTTCCTTGATAGGACCAACAATTGTCTCTAGACAGTGGGAATCCGAAGCATTAACAAGAACTGCTTTACCTAACTCATGGTTAGCACCTGGTTCTATAGTTGCTCCTGCTGTTTGGCTTGGAAATGGTGCTTATGCTACAGCGCCAACATCAAACACAGTTCCAAGTGTTGCAGTTAATCCCCTGGAATCATCTCCTATTTCATTGCCACCTGGAGGTTACCAGTTAGCTCGTGACTCAATCACTGGTCACTTATTGCTGATACCAACTGCTAATATTGGTAACTTTATACAAAAATTTATTAATAAATTTTCCAACAAAATTATTTATTTCCAAATAAAGCTATCAAACTAAAAGGAATCAATAATTTGGTATTCATATTTAAATTTTGTGCTTATATAAAAAAATATTTTTTTAGAGTTAATGGATAGACCTTCAATATGGCCATCATTTAATGCTTCTACTGGAAATCTTCCAATTCAGCAACTTCTAACTCAGCAGCAGCATACACAATTTGAACAAGTTCTTCCTCATGTATGTGCTAAGATATTTTTTTAGCAATTTGAACTGCTTTCATTTAATACATATATATATATTTAAGTACCTTATGAAGTTAATTAATGATATAAATCTATAAAAATTATCTTTTAAAATAATTTATTTAGCTATGATTTATTTATTCAATGTCTATTGCATGTTTTCTGTTTTGTTGCAATTTTCTCATTTTTTAATATTTTATTTTTAGACTGAAGTGAAGACAGAACCAATTGACAATAATTGTAGCATTACATCCTGTGATATTTCTGTTAATGCACAACCTAAAACTGAAGATAAAGTAGAAGAAATCAGTGGGCAAGTGCCAAGTGTACCTCTGGCAACTGGGCAGACGTACGCTTTCACCACTTTTCCTACTCAATGTGATCCATCTAGTTTTTCTTATGTTTTACAATCTTCAACTGTGATGCATCTAGCTCATACTCAGACAGCAGCTTCAATACAGACTGAATCTGGTCGCAGATCACAAGGTACTTCTCCACTTCATTGTGTGACACCTTCACCACCCCCTAATACCTGTTCTGTTCAAGCCTCTGTCACAGAAGATGAAGAAAGTGATAATGAAAGTGATGGTGTTGCATGTGGTGAATCTACAGAAGTTCGATTATCTTGCCATAGTCAATCTGTTACCACTGCTATTCAAGTTGATATGGATTGTCCAACCAATTCTGAAGAGGAGGAGGAAGAAGAGAGGAAAACAGAAATGGAAAAAGAGGAGCCTAAGGTTGAAATGTCTGACTCTGCAAATCAGACCGAATCAGTTCCATCAGAAAGTCCAAAATCAATGACGGAACTTGAAGATATTACTGTTACAGAACAGATGGACATGGATCATTCTAATCAAACATTAGATTCACCTAATGACCTTGTTGTTAATGAGTTTTCAGCTAAAAGTTCACCATCAAACAACAGTGTTGATATTAAAGAAACTGTTGTATCCACTGATCCAAGTTTGGAAATAGTAACTTCAGAAACAGAATTGGCTCCTTCACTTCCTGTTGAGAGCAAACCTGTTATGGATTTCATAGATCATCATGGTCTTAATCTTTTAGTAGACAGTATTGAAGAATTTGCTTCAAGAGAACAGCAGATAGAAAAGAATGGAAATATTAAAGAAAATTATCAAACTGAATCTAAAAATCTTAGTGTGGAAAATGAAAGTTCACCTTCTCTTGTTTCTAAAAAAGAAAGTGCTTGTATTCTACCTGAGAAAACTTATTCATCTAATTTCAAAACTATTGATACTTCATGTACAGATGGTTTGGGACTGTTGTGTGCACTTGCAGAGCAAAGGTTTTTTGAAGAAGCCCTTAATATTGATGGAAGTAAAAGCAGCACAACTTTGAAGGAAAATGGCGATTGTGCAGCTAAAGAAAAAGAAACAAAAGCAGAGGAAAATACCAAGGAACAAACAAGTTCATATGCTTCACCATTTTCTTCTTGTTCTTCGTCACCTGATCACAGAGAAGCTACTGAACTAGAAATGCGTTTGCATATTGCAGAGCTTCAAAAGAAATATAGGCAAAAGCAAAGAGAACTTGAAATCTTGCAAAATAAGAAAGAAAAAGAGTAAGTTTATTTTTTTTAAATGATTTATTTTTCGTTATAATCTTAAGTTTATTATGTATCCCTGAAAACGATATTTTTTATTAAGTGGTTTTATGCATATATGTTTCTTAATTGGTGATTTCTATATAACAAGTTGGTGTCATCATTTTTCTTTTGCAATGTTATTAGTATGTTGATATGAAATGTTCTTTAATACTTTTGAATTCAATATTAATATAGTCCTTTTCAACCACCTTAATATAAAATATAATGATTAATTTTGATATATTATTTAAATAGAAATGTAACAATTATTTGATTTTTAGATAGCATTTAACATTTTAAATGCTTTCAGATTCATAAAATTTTCTTCTACATTTTACAATTAAGTGCTTATTGTAAATATTAAATTATTAAAAATTTAAGGAATTAAAGAAGTTACATATTTCCCTTGTAAATTTTCTACATAATTGCTATATTTTTCATTAAAAATGTAATTTTTAAGTACAAAAAAATTTATATCCTAATAAAAAGGAGGAAATACAATTAGGAAATATATTTATATATTGAAAGGATCGTAATAAAAAAACATTTATGTATTATAATATTTTTTATGTTAGAATATTTTTGTGTGTAAAAAATCATACTTAAATTCTTAGTTTAGTCTGAAAATTTTCTCAATGTAAGAAAGCCAGAGAAATTTAAATACAAAATTTTTATATGGAGAGACAGTAACATTTTTCAAAATCTTGTTCTAATAATGGGAATTTTGAACAGTAGCTTTCAATCTGATTAGTCCTCATGTGTAAAAAATGTCTAAAATCAAATTAAACCAAGTTAGTCATCTTTGAAAAGTAAATTAATGTGGTGATTAAAAGAGAAAATTTCAAGAGAGTTCATTTTATTGTTACTTTTTTGGTCAATGTTATTCATTAAAACATTTTTATAATAGGGAAAAATTAATTTCTCCATTATGTTCCAGCTAAATTAGCAACACTTAGCTTCTAGTTCAATTCTAGGTTTCACTCAAGAAAGGGACAATAAATTTGCTTGTTCTGACAAAATTAACCCTAAAGTAAAAAACTCACCATGAAATGACAAACTTAATTATTTTTTAAATAAACTTAACCATTAATTTTGCTACTAACAAAGACTCATCTGAGCAAATGCTATGGCTCCCTAAATCTTACCCTAATTGTGTTAAAATTATTCATTCCAAATATAAACGAATTGATGTTAATACTGAAATTAGTCATTAAATAATTGGATTTTGGCTCTATTTCTTTCTAAACAGTTTTATTGACTTGTTATGGTCATTAGTAATAATTTGTTCTTGAATCACTTATAATTATATTATAATCATTGATAAGCATGTTTGCAATCAGCAAAATGTTTGGAATTCAAATGTAGACTGGTGTTATTTTATGTCTTCCCAATAATAGTTGCTGAACTGGCATCCTAATGATTAGTGCTCTGACTATTAAGTCTATGTTTGATTCTCACTTTAAACTGTGTCATTTTATAAAGCTTTGTGTGTTAAAAATGGCCAATAAGCTACAAACCAAACCTTATAAGAGTAATAATGCTTTACTAAAATAAAATTGTGTTTGTAATTTTTGTATTTGAAAAAATAGCAGATAATTTAAAATTGTTGTCTATTTTATTTTGATTTTGAATTTATTAAAATATTGAATACATTTTTAAATAGTTTTGTCAATATTTCTTTTAAGGATGAGTGATGATGAGTTGGAGGATAGCATAAGTTCGTTAGAAGCAGATACTTCTCCATCCTCTGAAAATTCAAACATCAAAAGCACATCTGATTCCTATGACAAGCATTCTTCTACATTTAGAGAAAGTAATTTGTTTTCAAAAAATAGCCTTACTAAGACATCGCTTAAAAAGAGAAAATTAGCAGAAACTTCGACTGAGGAAAAAATTATGAATAAGAGTTTAAAAACTGGAATTTTATCAGAAACAAAGACAGAAACAGTATGAACTTACATTATATTTTTAGTAAATTACATCTTTATTTTATTAGCTTTTAAAATATTTGAGAAATATTAATTGGTTGATTATTTTGTATACTCTTTTAGGATTCAAAAGAGAAGACCTCTGATGATGGTAATTACATTTTACTTTTTCATTTTTTTACTAAAAATGTTATAATCAATTAAATACTCAGATTTTATTTTATCAAATTATAAGTTATTGATGTAATTGTATATATCAATATTGTAGTTGAAAAGTACTGAAATTACATTCAATTTTTCTTTTCAAGATGTTTGTTTGCAATAAAATTTGTACTTGAATAAGTAGCAAGTTGTTCATTAAGTGTAAATATAAATCTCTGTCAGACTATGGGAACTGCTGGTCTCCATACTTTGCATGCTAATAAGTTTATATTTTCCATAATTAGCATTACATTTTTTCTAAATTCTAAAAATAATTTCATTATATTTTATTGTAATTGATTTTTATTCTTTCTTATATCATGTGTAACAAAGATCAAAATAATTATTCATTTTTAAGTAAAAATTGATAAAAAATTTTCAAATTGAAATTCAGTTGCAATCAGTACCTAAGTTGTTACCTTACTCAAGTTCATTTGCTTTTTTTCTACTTATCAAATGTAAGTATTATTGTAACATTTAAATAAAAAAAATTAGGTTTTGCAATGATAAAAATATTTTTTATTTTGTTATAATAAAATTACAACTAAAAAAGTATAAAAAAAATTTGTATCTTATTTTCACCAGTAAATTTTTACCTAGTTTACATCATTTACTTTGTTTGAACTTTATCCTATTTCAATAAATTTTACTTCTTTTTGTATTGTCTTTAAAAATAAGAAATATTATTTTAAAAATTTATTTTTATTTTTAGAAAAATTACCTAGCATGTCTTTGAATCATGATGCTAGTGCCTGCCTTTCTGGTGATTCAAATGGTTCAATGGGCTCTGAATTTTCAAGTATATATTTCTTTAATTATATATTATTTATAAGAATTAGTGTTTATTTCAAACTTGTAAAGCATAATATTATCAAATGAAACTTCCTAGGATGGAATAGAATAGTAAATCAAACTTTTTTTAGTAATCAATTCCAGTCTATGAAGCTTGATTGTAAATGATATTTGCAGAAGAAAAAAGTTGTTATAAATATTAATTTTTAAAGACTTTAGTTACTAGACAGTAATGACTTGGGTTCAACAGTTAATGGCTTTAATTTCTACTTCAGGTGTGGATATTTGTAGTGGTTCAAAATCTACTTTAAACTATTGGTCCCAATAAGTCTTGTGAAGAGAAAAAACTGTTGATTAACATGTCAAATTAAACTTTCCTTGTCTTTAGTTCAACATTTTCATTAATGTTTCTTTGAGTTAAAAAGTTTGTTACTTCTTAAAAGTGGTGGAAAAAATATAGTAATCTAATTATGGCAAAAAATAATATTCAATGAAATACAAGTATATTTTTATTTCTTATGAAAATGTATGATTCTCAAATTTATGTTGCAATTAATTTAATTCTCAAGTTCTTTGTTGCCAAATTTTTATTTAAGCTTTTTGTTTTTAAAGGTGCTTCACAAAGCAAGAAAAGTACAGATGAAAACAGTTCAGAATGTACTAGTAATGTTTGCAAAGATGATAGCACCTTGCATGACCAAGAATATGATAAGGTAGCTTTTTTTATAATTATTAGAAATTGTTGAAATTGTTACTTAAGGCATTTAATATAATTTAATTTTGTTAAAAACATATTTTTCTAAAAATATTGTTTTCCTTTATTGATAATTTTAGTGCTATAAACAATATTATTTGTTTATGAAATCACTGAAATATATTATGAGCCATCTACTTAATTGTTTTTTATTTATCACATGATGGCAATTATTTGTCAAAACTTAAATCGATTAATTGCTCATGTGTATGTTGTCCAGTAAATATGTAAAACTATTAACGTAATATATAATATTTTTTAATTAAAAAGTATTTATGAGCATTAATTTATTTCAATTTGTAGTGTTAAACAGAATGAACTTAAATGAATAAATTGGTGCTAATAAAACGTAAAAAAACTTTTTTATTCAAAATTGTTTCAAATCTTACTGCTTTAATAAGACATAAATAAAAATAATTTTTTCTATAAAAGATTTTTTGATTTATTTTTTTTTATCTATAAACCATTTACATTAATTATTTAGATGTAATTTAATAGTGAATCAATTTGTACATTAACTATTGATTAGCAATTACATCAATGACTTTGATTTCAAATAATTTCTTTCCTACTTTTTTAAAAAAAATATTTTCTATTCTAGAATGATAAGTCAAAAACACCATTTTTTGATGAGCAAGCTTGGTTTGTCCGTAGAAGTGAACGCATTTTTCTCAGTGACGCACGTTCCTCTGCTACTCAACTGAATTCAACTATTCCTAGTTCAGAGAAAAGCAGCAGAAAAAGTACTGAAAATCACCATAAGGATAAAAAAGAAGTGAGTGTTTATACTTTTATAATGGTTTGATTTTTCTGTTCTCCATATTTTTTTAGTGTTACTCATTGCTTCTTATGAGTTCCTTGTTCTTGTAAATTTCTTCTCATTACAATAGAAGAAAATTTATATTTCAATTTCTTTGTTACAGAGTAATAAAACTCTTAAGACTTCAAAATCTCAGGATGAGGATTCAAAAAGGACCAAATCAAAACATGGGAAATCTGTAAGTTTGAATGTTTTGTAGTCTATTTACTAAATTTAATTGTAAAACTTAAAATAATTAAAGCTGCTTTGATATTAAGAAGAAAGTACAGCCTTTAATACAATTTCAGACTAGAATTGTATAGAAGTTTTATAATATCTTGCTTGGGCAAAAATTTTCAGAACACCTACTCCTTTTTATTAAGTAAACTAATTTTGCCATCATTGCAACAGTTTCCATCACACTGTCTTAATTTTTAAAAGTATATTCAGATACCTGTATTAATGTTTCATGCACAATTAATAAGTTTTCATTTCAAATAAAAACCATTGTAAATAAATTTAGCTTTTAATTTATGCTATTGAATTAAACTGATATTATAATATGATAAAATATGTAAATTGAATTTAACACATTTTAGGTGAAGAAACCACTGTCAAGTAAATTTATTGATTCAACAAGTAGTAGTGATGAAGATTCCTCATCTGATAGTGAACAAAGTGATGGAGCTTCAAGCACCAGTGAAAACTTACCTCTTAGTAAATTTGTTGAACAATCTTCTAATAAAAGTAGGTTAACCTACAGTAGTAACATTTTATTTAATTAGAAGTTTAAAAATAAAATAGGAAATTATTAGTTTAATTTGTTTTTAACATCTTTTTATAAATCCATTTCTAACAGTTTTTTTTTTTTTTTTTTTTTTTTTTTTTTTTTTTTTTTTGTTAGTATCAACAACAGAAAGACAGAAACGCCTTTCAACAGACAGCGAATTGAGTGATTTTAGTTCAGGTCAAAGTGAAGACATTCCATTAAGCATTTTAATTAATCATAAGAATAATTTGCCTGAACTGAAGTCATGCATACTTACTCCACTTGAGCTTCATGAGAATGCACGGTTGTTAGTTCTTGATGAAGGCCTCTTCTATGCAGGCCATGTAACAAAGGGTGAAGACCCTGACATGTGAGTTCTTTCCCCAAATTATACTTTATTAATTAATAATTTCAATTATTGTAGCATTGTTTGGGATTAATTTTGCTTAAATATCTTTGAAAATAGTCCACTTTATGTTGTGCAAAATAAATAACTCCAGTTAATTTATAAATCTTCTGAGCCTTAAAATATAATTTAATTTACGAAAAAGGTAATTAAAATTAAGTTTTGGGGAATACCAACACATTTTTAAATAGCAGACATTCTTGCTTAAAATCTTGAAAGAAATTATTTTGTCTTTTTTCTATTTTGCAATCTTGAAACAGTTTGTCTTCCATGAAGAATTCCCTAAAAAAGAAATAGGTATTGGGGGCACAAGAAATTCTGAAACAATATAGTATCTTAGTAGGTTATTCAATATGAGTATCAATAATCTATTCTGATAGAAAAATTAAATTCAAAACTTTAATAATTTAAGAAAAATTGCAGTAGTGTCAAGTATCTCGTGAAATATCTCATAAATAAGGCAAAGTACTCAAAAAAAAAATTTTTTTTTTAAATGTATGAAAAAGTTCTGTATCCATCCATTGTAATTCAATATTATTGTCAGTTATCTTATTTTGTAACATTTAAAATTTATTTTAATGAAATGTTGATTTACAGTAATTATCAGAATTATTATCAGCTATTTTAAAACTTTTATTTTATATAGGTATGGCATTCTTATTGATGGTGACCGTGCAGCTCGTCCTCATATGTTTTCTAAAGAAGAAATACTAAATGCTGCTGTAAGTAAATAAAAAAAATATTCTGGAAATACAATTTAAAATATTACTAATTGTAGGAATTAAGTTTATTTTACATTCATAATTTAACTCTTTTGTTATGATTTTCAAATGTTATTTTATGGTTGCAAATACTTTTTTTGTATTTTTTATTTATAAAAATAATTTTATGCTGCAGATTTGTTTTAAAATATTTCCCTATAATTCTAAATTTAAGTTGCGTGAATGGTCAAAGGTAGAAAATAGATTTCAAAAAAGATTAAATATTTGAAGGTTAGAATCTCAATT
This sequence comes from Latrodectus geometricus, assembly GCA_026290005.1. Classification (NCBI taxonomy): domain Eukaryota; kingdom Metazoa; phylum Arthropoda; class Arachnida; order Araneae; family Theridiidae; genus Latrodectus; species Latrodectus geometricus. Next base: position 264,903 of record JAPDSC010126579.1, read on the forward strand.
TTATTTTATCCTTTTTTATTTCTTCAAATTCATTCACATTTAATAAAAATTTACATTAAAAATGTAAAGGAATTAAGAAAAGTAATAGATTTCAAATTATTCTTTATTACTTGTTCATAATTGAGAAGAGCTTGACCTTGTACACTTTTTATTTTGCATATTAACAGATGATCAGATTTTTGTATTATGTTAATTCTCTAAATCATTTCACTTAACATTTATGTTCTAATGAATGTTGGATCATTTTATCAGAACAGATTTTTGGTAAAAAATATTTATAATTAATATTCAAATTATATATAAAACTTTTAATAAATTGAGATCAGTGAAGTATTTTTATTTTTATTCTTTGCTGTTTCTTTATAATTTAACTGAACATATTAAACTTCTAATATTCTTTTGTCAAAACTTAGTAGAAATTGCACATTTTTCTCATTTTTTCAAAATGAAATTTAAGTTCTTAGGAAATCTAATATTTGTTCCATTTCAATTTCGCAAAAAAGTTGTTCACTTCTATTATTTTTTTCAAGAACTCATCTAGATTTTACAAAATAAAAAGTACCAAATGTTATATATTATATTCAGCAATTCTTTTATAATTTCAGTGTGATTTATTTCTCTCTTATCGACTTTTATTCTATTTAGTATTAATATTGTATCCATATGTTTTGATTCAAAGTTATATATTTACTTTTGCTTAGGTGTTGGAAGTAAAGCCTGTTCATAAATTACAATTGCCAGAAGGCTCAAGAATTTGTGCCTTTTGGAGTCAACAGTATCGATGTTTGTATCCTGGTACTATTACTAAGCGTAAGTTTAATTACATTTTACAGTTTTAGTTGTAACTAAGAAATAACTTAATGAACTCTATAAAAGTTAAAGAAAAAATAATATAACAATTATACATTTTCCTAATTTCCAAAATGCCTTATCATTCTTTGTAAATAATTTTTAAAATCCCTCATTAAAGGCATTTCTTAAAAACATCTATGTTTAAGCAAAGCAAGCATATATTTCTAAAATCTGGCTAACAACTCTAAACGATTATTAAATTACTTATTTTTCCTATAGGGCTTTTAAATTATGGATATCTGTGGATTTTTTTTAGAGCTCTCCATAATTTCAGTCATCCATTTTACATTATTGTAATTACAATTTCATACTGTCTGTGACAGTAATTAATTCAACATCTATTAATTTGCATGAATTAATTATTAATTGTTTCATGGCAAATTTTAATTGAATTCTTGTTTTGTGAATATTTTATTTTAATATGTTAAACTATAAACACTAAAAAATAAGAAAAATTATCATTTTTGAATTGTACCTTTTTGCAATGCAAGCTAAATTTATGTCCTTCTTTTAGTACTCGTATTATAAAATGCAAGTTGAGTACAATCATACCATTGAATAAGAAACTCACTGTTACCTAAACTTAAAGCTGTAAATTTATTTGCAGTATATTTTCTGTCCATTAGAATAATATACATTAAGTTGGCAATTTTTTCTTTATTGAATAAAAAAGTAATTGCAATAAATTACTTATGTGTAGTAATATGAATTAAATTATATAAATTTATTTCAGTAAAAAATAGTTGTAAATTATAAAAGTTAAAAAAAATCTTGAACTTCTCATAGTTAATTATAAAAATGAATAATATTGGTGTATATTATTTCAATAGCATCTAGTCCATTACCTGATCCTGATATGTTATACGTTGAATTTGATGATGGTGATTCTGGACGTATTTCTTTGAATGACATAAGAATGTTGCCTTCAGATTTCCCAATAGTGTGTAAGTAATTTTTTAGTGTCTTACTTAGTTAAAAAGCACTATGCAAAAGCACTAGTTTGTTGTATTTTTTTAAAAAAATCTTAAGTTAATATATTAACAAAATATTTTTAATGCTAAATATTTTTCTACAAATTAAATATAGTCAATAGTGTGTATCAAACAAAAAAGAAAAGTCGTCAGTATAGAATATACAATCCTGATACCTAAGAAGCTGTCTTTACAGTTGAATACTTAACTTGTTCATTCTTAGGAAACTGTTAATAGGATGTATTAGTTGTTCATTTTCTATAATACTCCTGGAAAATCATGTCCTAGTTGATATGTAACACAGAATGTTTCTTGGAATTGGTTTCATAACATTGCAGCAATATTCTTGCCATTCCTATAGCATTTGCTTGGTTTCAAGTATTCTGGTAACACCAAATCGCATGGATTCCAGTAAATCACATCGTCATGATGTTTAAAACTTATTCTTTGGAAAAATAAGGTGGAACTATAAAATTTCAGTTTTTGATATTAGGGGAGGGGAGAAAAACTTACTCAAAACCACAGTATTTAAGTTTAGATCCCTTTTATCGTCTTTGAACATTTAAAATATTTGCATTTGAAGTTTTCTTTGTATGCATTTTGGCTATGTTTTTAAATTACAGAAAATTTATTTGATGTTAATTATTATTTTAAATATTCCTTTAATTTCTTTTCTAAAGCAACATTCTCTTAGTTAACCAATCTATTGTTTTTGTAAATATTAAACTATTTCTACAAAAGTAAATATTTGTTGAATAAATTCGTAATATGGATTCTATATCTATTTTTGTTGGTAAATCATGTCAGGCCTAGTATAGCTTGCACTTCTGAAACGTTTTTGTGCTTATTACTTTTTTTTCATTTGCCAGACCATCAAATATTTTGTCAAATATGGAGCTCTGCAACACCTAGAATCTACAAAAATTAAATCTGAAATAACAGTTGAGAAATGCGTGGTTAAACATAACAAAATGAGATTAATAATCTATTTCTTTTGTGCATGGATTTAAAATGCTTGGTCATTTTTGTCAGCTGCAGAACTGAACATTCAGTGTGCAATTGTTGATTTTTTAACAAGCTCACTATCTACTTATCTTGAAATTATAGTTATTCAATTTCATTAAACTTATTTATTTATAATGGTACTTTTTATTTGTGACATTTGATGGTAATATGTGAGTTTTGAATCTGTTTCTTTCAATGTATAAACTCTTTTATTTTGATTTATATGTAGTTATCATAACATTTTATTGTAATTATTGAACTTAATCTCACTTGAGAAATATTTTCTTCATAACTTTCTTGATTTCATGAGTCTGTTTCCTACAAATTTCTCTTCTTTGCAAATTCTATCTTAAATGCCAATTATGTTTTGAGGATTAAAATTTATCTTTTATTCTTTATTTAAAGTCTCGTATTCATATAAATTCATCAAGTAGAAATTTTAATTAGTATCAGCTCTTTTACATTAAAAAATGCTTTGTCAATTAAAGTGTGTTTCTAAGTTTTATTTAAATAAAATATAGTATTTCAAGTTAAAATATATTTACAATTATTTTGTCTTTGTATAGCAATGGAACCTAATCCTTTTATGATTTTGGGCAAACGAAGATCTAGAGCCCAAAGTCAAAATAGTTGCAGTACTAATGATGGTAAAAGTGGTAGTGAATCAAGCACTCAGATGATTGATAAAAACGACCATAAAAAGATGAAAAATGTTGAAAAAACAAGTAAAAAATGTAAATAATTTTGATGTGAATTATTTAATTAAACATAACATTCATATATATATATATATATATATATATATATATATATATATATATTAAACATTTTATAATGGAGAATCCCTCATTTTTTATAACGCTTAAAATTATCAAAACATAGGAATTACATTTAACTTTTTTTATAAACTTAACTATAAATTTGATTACCTAAGTGTTATTTTCGCAGTTAACAATTAAAATTGAATGTACATCTAATTCTAGGCTCTTCAGAGTCCAAAGATAAAGTAAAGGGCAAATCACAAACATCAGCAAATCGGTCAAGAAGCTCCTCCAAATCATCCAGTGCAAGTCGCAGTGACAACAAAAATCAAACTAGTGTTGTATCAAAGAAAGACACTGTTGAAGAACCAAAAAAGAAAAAATCGGACTCAAACACAAAAGTTGAGGGAAAGTTGGAAACTAGCGAAAATGTTTCGTCTGATCATAAACCAAAGAAACACAAAAAACATAAGGAAGATCACCATAAACATCATCACAAGCATCATCATAAGCATCATCATCATAAGAAACACAAGCAAGATAAGCATGTGCAAGATGGAACTGTGATATCTTTGAGCACAAATAGTGAGGACTCTTCACTTTCTCATTCTTCACCAAGAGATTATGATCAGAATAATACTTTTATCCTGGAGAATTCCAAGTCTGAACTGACTGTGAAGATTAAGAAGTCGCCATCACCTCACACTAATCAAGAGGAGGCTGCAGCTGCTTCTAAGAAAACCAAAGTGCCCGTTGTGAACAGCTCAGATGATGACAGCATGGAACCCGCCAAAAAGAAATTGAAAAAATCAAAAGTAAAAACTTGTTTAATTTCACTAATAACTCAATTTTTGAAATTTATTAGCTTAAAGTGTTTTTAATTAAATAAACTATTTTAATGTCAAAGATGAATTCAAAAATATAAACATATCTTTTATATTATTATTTTGTTATAATTTGGTGGTTCTATTTTATTGGAATTGCATTTCCTCGTTGTCATACTTACCTAAAATTTTATTTACCATGGAAAGAATGTACTTTTTTTAAACAAAACTCTTAGCAAAGTGTTATAAATGAGTAACCTTTGTAAAGTGTTGCCCTAACACAAAATGAATCATTTTCCTCATTTTTGATTCACTTCAAATTATTTACAACTTTGATCAATATTCAACAATAAATCAGTTATTTAAGTATCTGATATAAAACTGTCTGTAAAATTGAAATTATTCTATTTATTGTGTCCATTTTCATAAATTCCAAGACAATATTGTTCCTTTTTATATGCTTAGTCTCTGTCATAATTTTCCCAGTACTGTTTACTGTAATATATTGAATATAAATTTTTTTTTTAAGTATTATAGAATAATCTCTAAATTTTTCTGTAGTTTAACTATTCATTTATTAAGTGTTTTTCCATAAATCATTTTACTATTTTACATACTAATTATTTGTGTTGTTGTTTGTGTAGTCATTTAGAATCCACTTTAAAAAAATTTAATCTTGGTAAAAATTATTCTATAATCACTTAAAAGCAATTGCAGAAGGAAAAAACTGAGATTGAGAAGTACCAATGTGCTAGAAAATATCTTAATTTTCTTCTTTATTAGCCTAATATATTGATTTTGCTCTTAAAAGTATTACATATATTTATAAAGCTTTGGTTAATGCTCTAAATTTTTATTTATAATATAATAACTATATTTAATCAGAAGAATTAAATGGAAGTTTCTTATATTGTAATTTAGTAACTTATTATTGTATATTAGGGGATTAAATTTTGATATTTTACTCTTAATTTCAGTTATCTGCTTCATCTAATAAACCTGCAAAAAGAAAAGAACGCGTACCATCAGTTGAGAAAAGTAAAATAGCAGGTAAAATAATTTATAAAAATATTTTCATATCATTTATATTTTTATTGTGAAGTAAAGATATCATTTAACGAAATCAATATTAGTATATAAATTGTGTGTTAATATGTTTAAATATATATGTGTATTCATTATTTATATGTATAATGTGTATATATATAGAAAGAGAGCACACACAAAAGTATTCAAACCCTAATGTTGTGTTAGAAAAATAATTGAACAAATCGTTGTTTGAATTCTATAATAGAAAATATTATATTAGTAAAAATGTTATTTTTAAGGATAGAAATTACGTATGATTAGAATCTAAATTTCTGGTTCTCAGATTTTTGTTTGAAATTTCTCCCAAGTACCAAACAGTTTTCAATAATTGCATATACTTGTGTGCAATTTTATATAATTGAAAATTTGTGTTTCATATGAATTTTCAATTATTGTCTAGTGTATTAGTTTTATCTTATCCAATCACTTTTTTTCTTGTATTTTTTTCTAATTGCATAACTTTATTATATTCTTGGTCATTTCTCTGATTCTTCTTGCGAAAATAATATTTTAGTTTACTCTTTTATATATTATTTCATATTACGTTTTTATGTGTGCAATATTAAGTCTCTAATCGAACTGACTTATTTTGAATGTGCCTGAATACTTTTGTGAGTCTATATATGTGTTTATATGTATTTAACATAAATTAAGCATATAAATAGATTGCAGCATAATTGCTTTTCTAGCTAAAATATATTTTAATATATGTAAAGCATTATAAGAGAGAATGTGTTTTTCCTTTACTCAGCAAAATTTTAGGTGTGTTTAGTATATAAAATTTATTTATTTGTATTTCTTAGGGATAATAATAAATAGATCCTATGAGTAGTACTCAAGATATTCCTATGAGTATGAATTTCTTAATTTCTATAAACTTGTGTTCATCCATTGCATACTTTGAGTTGATTGCACTTTAACCAATTTTTAACTTTTTTCAATTATTTGTAATGAACTTTAAAGATGCCAGTTAAATCAGCTGCAAGTGGTCATTGAGCGGCAAACAAACTGAATAAATCATTTCTGATTGTGTTATCTGCAGATATGTACTTTAAATTATTTTGCATTAGGCAACTGCTCCAGTAAATTTAAATCTTGTTTTAAATATATGTTGAACAATAAAACAAGATCTGTTAGATTTGTTCAAAAAAGTTTTGTACCCATAAGAATTTATAAGAAGTTTATTATGCTGCATTCCTTTTATGTGATGTGTTATTTTTGCATAATATGAGATATTTTTTTTACAATATGCTTATAACAACTTCATAAAAACTTATCAAATTCATTTTTGATGTTAATAAAGGTATTCAGCAAACATTGAATTAAGCTAGTGGTGAATGTTTTATAACTTGCTAACATTTTTCATAACTTTAAATTTTTATTCCTCATTCTTTTAATTTTTTACTTATTGCGGAAAAATCAAAGCACATTTTCTTAGTTTTTAGATAACTTGTTATAACTCTAAAAATATACATTAAATCTACCATTTTTAAATATATTTATTTAGTAATTTTTTAAAAAGATATCGCAAAATTATTTTATTTTGTAGATATAATTCTAAATTGTGTTCCCAAATTTAACTTAAGTAATCCAGACATACATAGTATGTTAAAGAAAATTTGATTAAGTAGTTTTTTTAGGTGATAATTATTTATTTTTAGTTTCAATTTTCAGTAGTCATTATTTTTATTTATTTATTCCCATTTTTTTTACATTTTATACTGAAAATTTCAAATTTATGTCTTAAATTAAATATAAATAAAATTATTCGATAATTTTTAAGTGGTCATTGAGCTTCATTTATGGTCAAAAGTTTCAGTTAAAATCCTTTTTTATATATAACACCTTTTTTTCTGAACTTTTTAACATGAAAACTATTTTATTGCTGAATTTTTTTCTGAAGTTTTAACATATGCAGAATGTTTGGAGCAGTATTAAGCTACTTGCTTTTTTGTAATCATTAATCATAGATGTATACTTACTGCTTGAAAATATTTTAAATTAGGTAAAATTTTGGGAAATGGATAAATTTTAAATCATTAAGTATTCTTTTCAAATCATTCTCATTTCTTTATATAAAATTTCTATGTGTCAACACAATACTTGAAAGTTATTGTGATTGCAAAACTGACAAAAATATAAAACAAATATTTACTTTTTTTTCTACACACATCATTTTATAAAGAACCTAAAGTGGTGGATTGGTAAAGTTGAACTATTCAAAATTTTGTAAACTCTTATTCCAATAATTCACAAATTCATTTTTATAAATTAAATAGGATCGGTCTAAAAATATATTATTTCAGCTGAAATATTGTTATTAAATGTATGTGTATTTCTTAAAATTCTAATTGTAAATTTAATTGTTATCATTGGTCAAATTTGACATTCTAGAGTATTAAGAATTTTCAGTGTCAAATTAGAAAAATGTATATAAAGTCATAATTCTAATTTCTTTTTATAATGTATTTTGGATTAAGATTATTCTCAAACAAGAGTTAACTCTTAATTTGGAACATTTTTTTCAGTTGAAAGCATGCATTTGTGATTGATGAATCAAAAGCTTTCAAATGTTGCTTTCAACTTTTCCAAACACATTGCATGTGATAAGCATGACAGATTTTGCAGATTTTTATGGAAACTATTTAAAAATTTCTGTAACCATTAATAATAATAATTGAAACAATTGTGTTTTTCCATTAATAATTTTGACTGTTCAATAAATAAGGATAAATAATTATAATTAATTTATATTTTTCATGTATTAACACAGCAATAAAATTAAATTATCAAAATTTTCTGGAACTTTCTTTTTCAAATAATTTCCACACAGGTAAATCTGCAACACCTGTCAGTATAAAAAATATTTAACTTATTTCTTTTTAATTTTTGTAATTTTTCTAACTATATAACTTTTCATGTAATTTTCTTTAAAGTCCACTTCTATCTTTTGAAGCAAGCATTTTCAAGATCAATTCAACGCATTTCCCAATTATTTGATAAATACCTTGATTTTTACTAACTTAGTTATTTTGTTCATTTATAATTTAATCGCCTTGATCTGCATAATTTTGTGAAAGGATCAGCAAATGTGAAGAACTCATTTCATGATGCAAGTATTCCAGGATGATTTGTTCAATTTATTCAACACTAATTGTTCACTTTACATATTTAAATAATTGACATTTTTTTTCCTTTTAGAAAAATGTCAATTAAGTAGGTTGCATTTTAATTTGTGATTATGTTATAATCTTAATATGTGTATTTGTTTTATAAGTACATCATAAGTATATATATGCTAAATAGCATATCTTTTTTAATGCTATCAACAGCTGATAATATATATATATGTGTGTGATATTTTTTATTTTGTTATTTTTGTGGATTGTATTGACCAACCGTAGCCTTTGAAATTTATTTGTATTGAATTTACATTTTTATCTTCAGTTGTCGTGAAAAACTAATGTCACCTGTGCTAAACCTTAAGATGAAAGAATTTCTTCAGTTGGTTATAGTCTTTCACCCTTTCTGTATTTTTCATTCTTCAAATAGACTTTTTGTATATCTTTTGCATGCTTTATTTCTCTACCTTTACTGGGAAGTTACTGCAAGCTATAAATGTGTGTAACGTGTAAGATGTGTTAAGCAGTTCGTGTGGGAGTGAGAGGAAATTGCTTGAAATTCCATATATTTATTTTGACAAAATTTTCTCCAGCCTTTTTGCCGGTTCGACAACTGTGGAGATGGTCGGGAAAAAGCTTTCGGCGTCCTGGGGCTAAAGGAAAGGCTAAAAAAGAATTTTATAAGGCAATACAACGTGGTAAAGAAACAATACGGGTAAAAGTCATTAACTTATTTTTGCTTTGCCGAATGTCATTATTATGCAATTAAGCTTTTATGGTAACGTTTATTGTTTCTAAGTGATATATTCTTTATGGTTACATATAAATATTTATGAATTTTAAATTTTGCTTATGTGAGCTTAAGTACATCATATCTATTATGTAGTTTGTTATAGTATGTTTAATACTTGATTGAAAAATAGTTAGCTTTTACTAAATTAATTTTTCTATTTTAATTCTTATTTAATTACTATTGAATCTGGTTTAATTATTGTCAGAATAATTGATTTTGTTTTACTGTAACTCTTAAATTGATATATCAGCTATGAATGTCTTTTTAAAATTATGTTAGAATCAGATTAATAAAATAATATATATATATATATATATATATATATATATATATATATAT